>CAXAJV010000842.1:0-92000 GCA_963969225.1 Xylocopa violacea | reverse complement strand
GACCGGGATTTTGTAAAACATTACCAGCGAGGGTCTAGATGGGTTAGGTTAGGTTATATTACGATATAGACGTTTATAATGTGCCCACCGAGAAGTAGGGGCCGACCCTCCAGGATTGTTGGAAAATACTACACCCGAGATGTTAGGTTCCCTTAGGTTAGGATATATAAAGTTATAGACGTACATAATGCCCGCACCAAGACGTACGTGACGACACGGCCGGGATTCTGTAAAACATTACCAGCGAGGGGCTAGATGGGTTAAGTTAGGTTATATTACGTTATAGACGTATATAATGTTCCCACCGAGAAGAGGGGCCGACCCGCCAGGAATGTTGTGAAATACTACATTCGAGATGTGAGGTTGCCTTAGGTTAGGGTATATAACGTTACAGATGCATATAATGTCCCCACCGAGACGTACGGGACGACACGGCTGGGGTTCTGTAAAACATTATCACCGAGGATCAAAATGGGTTAGGTTAGGTTATATTACGATATAGACGTATATAATGTGCCCGCCGAGAAGTAGGGGCCGACCCGCCAGGAATGTTGGAAAATACTACATCCGAGATGTTAGGTTCCCTTAGGTTAGGATATATAAAGTTATAGACGTATATAATGCCCGCACCAAGACGTACGTGACGACACGGCCGGGACTCTGTAAAACATTATCACCGAGGAGCAAAATGGGTTAGGTTAGGCTATATTACGATATAGGCGTATATAATGTGCCCGCCGAGAAGTAGGGGTCGACCCGCCAGGAATGATGGAAAATGCTACATCCGAGATGTTAGGTTCCCTTAGGTTAGGATATATAAAGTTATAGACGTATATAATGCCCGCACCAAGACGTACGTGACGACACGGCCGGGATTCTGTAAAACATTACCAGCGAGGGGCTAGATGGGTTAGGTTAGGTTATATTACGTTATAGACGTATATAATGTTCCCACCGAGAAGAGGGGCCGACCCGCCAGGAATGTTGTGAAATACTACATTCGAGATGTTAGGTTGCCTTAGGTTAGGGTATATAACGTTACAGATGCATATAATGTCCCCACCGAAACGTACGGGACGACACGGATGGGATTCTGCAAAACATTATCACCGAGGGGCAAAATGGGTTAGGTTAGGTTATATTACGATATAGACGTATATTATGTGCCCGCCGAGAAGTAGGGGCCGACCCGCCAGGAATGTTGGAAAATACTACATCCGAGATGTTAGGTTCCCTTAGGTTAGGATATATAATGTTATAGACGTATATAATGTCCCCACGGAAAAGTACGGGCCGACACGACCGGGATTCTGTAAAACATTACCAGCGAGGGTCTAGATGGGTTATGTTAGGTTATATTACGATATAGACGTTTATAATGTGCCCACCGAGAAGTAGGGGCCGACCCGCCAGGATTGTTGGAAAATACTACACCCGAGATGTTAGGTTCCCTTAGGTTAGGATATATAAAGTTATAGACGTATATAATGTCCCCACGGAAGAGTACGGGCAGACACGACCGGGATTTTGTAAAACATTACCAGCGAGGGTCTAGATGGGTTAGGTTAGGTTATATTACTATATAGACGTTTATAATGTGCCCACCGAGAAGTAGGGGCCGACCCGCCAGGATTGTTGGAAAATACTACACCCGAGATGTTAGGTTCCCTTAGGTTAGGATATATAAAGTTATAGACGTATATAATGTCCCCACGGAAGAGTACGGGCAGACACGACCGGGATTTTGTAAAACATTCCCAGCGGGGGTCTAGATGGGTTAGGTTAGGTTATATTACGATATAGACGTTTATAATGTGCCCACCGAGAAGTAGGGGCCGACCCGCCAGGATTGTTGGAAAATACTACACCCGAGATGTTAGGTTCCCTTAGGTTAGGATATATAAAGTTATAGACGTATATAATGTCCCCACGGAAGAGTACGGGCAGACACGACCGGGATTTTGTAAAACATTCCCAGCTAGGGGCTAGACGGGTTAGGTTAGGTTATATTACGATATAGACGTATATAATGTGCCCACCGAGAAGTAGGGGCCGACCCGCCAGGAATGTTGTGAAATACATACATCCGAGATGTTAGGTTCCCTTAGGTTAGGATATATAACGTTATTGAAGTGTATAATGTCCCAACCGAGAAGTACGGGCCGACGCGACCGGGATTTTGTAAAACATTATCACCGAGGATCAAAATGGGTTAGGTTAGGTTATATTACGATATAGACGTATATAATGTGCCCGCCGAGAAGTAGGGGCCGACGCGCCAGGAATGTTGGAAAATACTACATCCGAGATGTTAGGTTCCCTTAGGTTAGGATATATAAAGATATAGACGTATATAATGCCCGCACCAAGACGTACGTCACGACACGGCCGGGATTCTGTAAAACATTATCACCGAGGAGCAAAATGGGTTAGGTTAGGCTATATTACGATATAGACGTATATAATGTGCCCGCCGAGAAGTAGGGGCCGACCCGCCAGGAATGATGGAAAATGCTACATCCGAGATGTTAGGTTCCCTTAGGTTAGGATATATAAAGTTATAGACGTATATAATGCCCGTACCAAGACGTACGTGACGACACGGCCGGGATTCTGTAAAACATTACCAGCGAGGGGCTAGATGGGTTAGGTTAGGTTATATTACGATATAGACGTTTATAATGTGCCCACCGAGAAGTAGGGGCCGACCCGCCAGGATTGTTGGAAAATACTACACCCGAGATGTTAGGTTCCCTTAGGTTAGGATATATAAAGTTATAGACGTACATAATGCCCGCACCAAGACGTACGTGACGACACGGCCGGGATTCTGTAAAACATTACCAGCGGGGGTCTAGATGGGTTAAGTTAGGTTATATTACGTTATAGACGTATATAATGTTCCCACCGAGAAGAGGGGCCGACCCGCCAGGAATGTTGTGAAATACTACATTCGAGATGTGAGGTTGCCTTAGGTTAGGGTATATAACGTTACAGATGCATATAATGTCCCCACCGAGACGTACGGGACGACACGGCTGGGGTTCTGTAAAACATTATCACCGAGGATCAAAATGGGTTAGGTTAGGTTATATTACGATATAGACGTATATAATGTGCCCGCCGAGAAGTAGGGGCCGACCCGCCAGGAATGTTGGAAAATACTACATCCGAGATGTTAGGTTCCCTTAGGTTAGGATATATAAAGTTATAGACGTATATAATGCCCGCACCAAGACGTACGTGACGACACGGCCGGGATTCTGTAAAACATTATCACCGAGGAGCAAAATGGGTTAGGTTAGGCTATATTACGATATAGACGTATATAATGTGCCCGCCGAGAAGTAGGGGTCGACCCGCCAGGAATGATGGAAAATGCTACATCCGAGATGTTAGGTTCCCTTAGGTTAGGATATATAAAGTTATAGACGTATATAATGCCCGCACCAAGACGTACGTGACGACACGGCGGGGATTCTGTAAAACATTACCAGCGAGGGGCTAGATGGGTTAGGTTAGGTTATATTACGTTATAGACGTATATAATGTTCCCACCGAGAAGAGGGGCCGACCCGCCAGGAATGTTGTGAAATACTACATTCGAGATGTTAGGTTGCCTTAGGTTAGGGTATATAACGTTACAGATGCATATAATGTCCCCACCGAAACGTACGGGACGACACGGATGGGATTCTGCAAAACATTATCACCGAGGGGCAAAATGGGTTAGGTTAGGTTATATTACGATATAGACGTATATAATGTGCCCGCCGAGAAGTAGGGGCCGACCCGCCAGGAATGTTGGAAAATACTACATCCGAGATGTTAGGTTCCCTTAGGTTAGGATATATAATGTTATAGACGTATGTAATGTCCCCACGGAAAAGTACGGGCCGACACGACCGGGATTCTGTAAAACATTACCAGCGAGGGTCTAGATGGGTTATGTTAGGTTATATTACGATATAGACGTTTATAATGTGCCCACCGAGAAGTAGGGGCCGACCCGCCAGGATTGTTGGAAAATACTACACCCGAGATGTTAGGTTCAATTAGGTTAGGATATATAAAGTTCTAGACGTATATAATGTCCCCACGGAAGAGTACGGGCAGACACGACCGGGATTTTGTAAAATATTACCAGCGAGGGTCTAGATGGGTTAGGTTAGGTTATATTACTATAAAGACGTTTATAATGTGCCCACCGAGAAGTAGGGGCCGACCCGCCAGGATTGTTGGAAAATACTACACCCGAGATGTTAGGTTCCCTTAGGTTAGGATATATAAAGTTATAGACGTATATAATGTCCCCACGGAAGAGTACGGGCAGACACGACCGGGATTTTGTAAAACATTCCCAGCTAGGGGCTAGATGGGTTAGGTTAGGTTATATTACGATATAGACGTATATAATGTGCCCGCCGAGAAGTAGGGGCCGACCCGCCAGGAATGTTGGAAAATACTACATCCGAGATGTTAGGTTCCCTTAGGTTAGGATATATAAAGATATAGACGTATATAATGCCCGCACCAAGACGTACGTCACGACACGGCCGGGATTCTGTAAAACATTATCACCGAGGAGCAAAATGGGTTAGGTTAGGCTATATTACGATATAGACGTATATAATGTGCCCGCCGAGAAGTAGGGGCCGACCCGCCAGGAATGATGGAAAATGCTACATCCGAGATGTTAGGTTCCCTTAGGTTAGGATATATAAAGTTATAGACGTATATAATGCCCGCACCAAGACGTACCTGACGACACGGCCGGGATTCTGTAAAACATTACCAGCGAGGGGCTAGATGGGTTAGGTTAGGTTATATTATGTTATAGACGTATATAATGTTCCCACCGAGAAGAGGGGCCGACCCGCCAGGAATGTTGTGAAATACTACATTCGAGATGTTAGGTTGCCTTAGGTTAGGGTATATAACGTTACAGATGCATATAATGTCCCCACCGAGACGTACGGGACGACACGGATGGGATTCTGCAAAACATTATCACCGAGGGGCAAAATGGGTTAGGTTAGGTTATATTACGATATAGACGTATATAATCTGCCCGCCGAGAAGTAGGGGCCGACCCGCCAGGAATGTTGGAAAATACTACATCCGAGATGTTAGGTTCCCTTAGGTTAGGATATATAATGTTATAGACGTATATAATGTCCCCACGGAAAAGTACGGGCCGACACGACCGGGATTCTGTAAAACATTACCAGCGAGGGTCTAGATGGGTTAGGTTAGGTTATATTACGATATAGACGTATATAATGTGCCCACCGAGAAGTAGGGGCCGACCCGCCAGGAATGTTGTGAAATACTACATCCGAGATGTTAGGTTCCCTTAGGTTAGGATATATAACGTTATTGATGTATATAATGTCCCAATCGAGAAGTACGGGCTGACACGACCGGGATTTTGTGAAACATTACCAGCGAGGGTCTAGATGGGTTAGGTTAGGTTATATTACGATATAGACGTATATAATGTGCCCACCGAGAAGTGGGGCGGACCCGCCAGGAATGTTGTGAAACGCTACTTTCGGGATGTTAGGTTGCCTTAGATTAGGGTATATAACGTTACAGATGCATACAATGTCCCTACCGAGACGTACGGGACGACACGCCGGGATTTTGTAAAACATTCCCAGCTAGGGCCTAGATGGGTTAAGTTAGGTTATATTACGTTATAGACGTATATAATGTTCCCACCGAGAATTGGCGCCGGCCCGGCCAGGAATGTTGTGCAATACTACATCCGAGATTTTGGTTCCCTTAGGTTAGGATATATAACGTTATAGACGTATATAGTGTCCGCACCGAGAAGTACGGGCCGACACGACCGGGATTTTGTGAAACATTCCCAGCTAGGGGCTAGATGGGTTAGGTTAGGTTATATTACGTTACAGACGTATATAATGTTCCCACCGAGAAGGGGGCCGACCCGCAAGGAATGTTGTGAAATACTACATCCGCGATGTTAAATTCCCTTAGGTTAGGATATATAACGTTATAGACGTATATAATGTCCCCACCGAGAAGTACGGTCCGACGCGACCGGGATCTTGTAAAACATTACCAGCGAGTGTCTAGATGGGTTAGGTTAGGTTATATTACGATATAGACGTATATAATGTGCCCACCGAGAAGTTGGGGCCGACCCGCCAGGAATGTTGGAATATACTACATCCGAGATGTTAGGTTCCCTTAGGTTAGGATATATAACGTTACAGATGCATATAATGTCCCCACCGAGACGTACGGGACGACACGGCTGGGGTTCTGTAAAACATTATCACCGAGGATCAAAATGGGTTAGGTTAGGTTATATTACGATATAGACGTATATAATGTGCCCGCCGAGAAGTAGGGGCCGACCCGCCAGGAATGTTGGAAAATACTACATCCGAGATGTTAGGTTCCCTTAGGTTAGGATATATAAAGTTATAGACGTATATAATGCCCGCACCAAGACGTACGTGACGACACGGCCGGGATTCTGTAAAACATTATCACCGAGGAGCAAAATGGGTTAGGTTAGGCTATATTACGATATAGACGTATATAATGTGCCCGCCGAGAAGTAGGGGTCGACCCGCCAGGAATGATGGAAAATGCTACATCCGAGATGTTAGGTTCCCTTAGGTTAGGATATATAAAGTTATAGACGTATATAATGCCCGCACCAAGACGTACGTGACGACACGGCCGGGATTCTGTAAAACATTACCAGCGAGGGGCTAGATGGGTTAGGTTAGGTTATATTACGTTATAGACGTATATAATGTTCCCACCGAGAAGAGGGGCCGACCCGCCAGGAATGTTGTGAAATACTACATTCGAGATGTTAGGTTGCCTTAGGTTAGGGTATATAACGTTACAGATGCATATAATGTCCCCACCGAAACGTACGGGACGACACGGATGGGATTCTGCAAAACATTATCACCGAGGGGCAAAATGGGTTAGGTTAGGTTATATTACGATATAGACGTATATAATGTGCCCGCCGAGAAGTAGGGGCCGACCCGCCAGGAATGTTGGAAAATACTACATCCGAGATGTTAGGTTCCCTTAGGTTAGGATATATAATGTTATAGACGTATGTAATGTCCCCACGGAAAAGTACGGGCCGACACGACCGGGATTCTGTAAAACATTACCAGCGAGGGTCTAGATGGGTTATGTTAGGTTATATTACGATATAGACGTTTATAATGTGCCCACCGAGAAGTAGGGGCCGACCCGCCAGGATTGTTGGAAAATACTACACCCGAGATGTTAGGTTCAATTAGGTTAGGATATATAAAGTTCTAGACGTATATAATGTCCCCACGGAAGAGTACGGGCAGACACGACCGGGATTTTGTAAAATATTACCAGCGAGGGTCTAGATGGGTTAGGTTAGGTTATATTACTATAAAGACGTTTATAATGTGCCCACCGAGAAGTAGGGGCCGACCCGCCAGGATTGTTGGAAAATACTACACCCGAGATGTTAGGTTCCCTTAGGTTAGGATATATAAAGTTATAGACGTATATAATGTCCCCACGGAAGAGTACGGGCAGACACGACCGGGATTTTGTAAAACATTCCCAGCTAGGGGCTAGATGGGTTAGGTTAGGTTATATTACGATATAGACGTATATAATGTGCCCACCGAGAAGTAGGGGCCGACCCGCCAGGAATGTTGTGAAATACCTACATCCGAGATGTTAGGTTCCCTTAGGTTAGGATATATAACGTTATTGACGTGTATAATGTCCCAACCGAGAAGTACGGGCCGACGCGACCGGGATTTTGTAAAACATTATCACCGAGGATCAAAATGGGTTAGGTTAGGTTATATTACGATATAGACGTATATAATGTGCCCGCCGAGAAGTAGGGGCCGACCCGCCAGGAATGTTGGAAAATACTACATCCGAGATGTTAGGTTCCCTTAGGTTAGGATATATAAAGATATAGACGTATATAATGCCCGCACCAAGACGTACGTCACGACACGGCCGGGATTCTGTAAAACATTATCACCGAGGAGCAAAATGGGTTAGGTTAGGCTATATTACGATATAGACGTATATAATGTGCCCGCCGAGATGTAGGGGCCGAACCGCCAGGAATGATGGAAAATGCTACATCCGAGATGTTAGGTTCCCTTAGGTTAGGATATATAAAGTTATAGACGTATATAATGCCCGCACCAAGACGTACCTGACGACACGGCCGGGATTCTGTAAAACATTACCAGCGAGGGGCTAGATGGGTTAGGTTAGGTTATATTATGTTATAGACGTATATAATGTTCCCACCGAGAAGAGGGGCCGACCCGCCAGGAATGTTGTGAAATACTACATTCGAGATGTTAGGTTGCCTTAGGTTAGGGTATATAACGTTACAGATGCATATAATGTCCCCACCGAGACGTACGGGACGACACGGATGGGATTCTGCAAAACATTATCACCGAGGGGCAAAATGGGTTAGGTTAGGTTATATTACGATATAGACGTATATAATCTGCCCGCCGAGAAGTAGGGGCCGACCCGCCAGGAATGTTGGAAAATACTACATCCGAGATGTTAGGTTCCCTTAGGTTAGGATATATAATGTTATAGACGTATATAATGTCCCCACGGAAAAGTACGGGCCGACACGACCGGGATTCTGTAAAACATTACCAGCGAGGGTCTAGATGGGTTAGGTTAGGTTATATTACGATATAGACGTATATAATGTGCCCACCGAGAAGTAGGGGCCGACCCGCCAGGAATGTTGTGAAATACTACATCCGAGATGTTAGGTTCCCTTAGGTTAGGATATATAACGTTATTGATGTATATAATGTCCCAATCGAGAAGTACGGGCTGACACGACCGGGATTTTGTGAAACATTACCAGCGAGGGTCTAGATGGGTTAGGTTAGGTTATATTACGATATAGACGTATATAATGTGCCCACCGAGAAGTGGGGCGGACCCGCCAGGAATGTTGTGAAACGCTACTTTCGGGATGTTAGGTTGCCTTAGATTAGGGTATATAACGTTACAGATGCATACAATGTCCCTACCGAGACGTACGGGACGACACGCCGGGATTTTGTAAAACATTCCCAGCTAGGGCCTAGATGGGTTAAGTTAGGTTATATTACGTTATAGACGTATATAATGTTCCCACCGAGAATTGGCGCCGGCCCGGCCAGGAATGTTGTGCAATACTACATCCGAGATTTTGGTTCCCTTAGGTTAGGATATATAACGTTATAGACGTATATAGTGTCCGCACCGAGAAGTACGGGCCGACACGACCGGGATTTTGTGAAACATTCCCAGCTAGGGGCTAGATGGGTTAGGTTAGGTTATATTACGTTACAGACGTATATAATGTTCCCACCGAGAAGGGGGCCGACCCGCAAGGAATGTTGTGAAATACTACATCCGCGATGTTAAATTCCCTTAGGTTAGGATATATAACGTTATAGACGTATATAATGTCCCCACCGAGAAGTACGGTCCGACGCGACCGGGATCTTGTAAAACATTACCAGCGAGTGTCTAGATGGGTTAGGTTAGGTTATATTACGATATAGACGTATATAATGTGCCCACCGAGAAGTTGGGGCCGACCCGCCAGGAATGTTGGAATATACTACATCCGAGATGTTAGGTTCCCTTAGGTTAGGATATATAACGTTACAGATGCATATAATGTCCCCACCGAGACGTACGGGACGACACGGCTGGGGTTCTGTAAAACATTATCACCGAGGATCAAAATGGGTTAGGTTAGGTTATATTACGATATAGACGTATATAATGTGCCCGCCGAGAAGTAGGGGCCGACCCGCCAGGAATGTTGGAAAATACTACATCCGAGATGTTAGGTTCCCTTAGGTTAGGATATATAAAGTTATAGACGTATATAATGCCCGCACCAAGACGTACGTGACGACACGGCCGGGATTCTGTAAAACATTACCAGCGAGGGGCTAGATGGGTTAGGTTAGGTTATATTACGTTATAGACGTATATAATGTTCCCACCGAGAAGAGGGGCCGACCCGCCAGGAATGTTGTGAAATACTACATTCGAGATGTTAGGTTGCCTTAGGTTAGGGTATATAACGTTACAGATGCATATAATGTCCCCACCGAAACGTACGGGACGACACGGATGGGATTCTGCAAAACATTACCAGCGAGGGTCTAGATGGGTTATGTTAGGTTATATTACGATATAGACGTTTATAATGTGCCCACTGAGAAGTAGGGGCCGACCCGCCAGGATTGTTGGAAAATACTACACCCGAGATGTAAGGTTCAATTAGGTTAGGATATATAAAGTTCTAGACGTATATAATGTCCCCACGGAAGAGTACGGGCAGACACGACCGGGATTTTGTAAAATATTACCAGCGAGGGTCTAGATGGGTTAGGTTAGGTTATATTACTATAAAGACGTTTATAATGTGCCCACCGAGAAGTAGGGGCCGACCCGCCAGGATTGTTGGAAAATACTACACCCGAGATGTTAGGTTCCCTTAGGTTAGGATATATAAAGTTATAGACGTATATAATGTCCCCACGGAAGAGTACGGGCAGACACGACCGGGATTTTGTAAAACATTCCCAGCTAGGGGCTAGATGGGTTAGGTTAGGTTATATTACGATATAGACGTATATAATGTGCCCACCGAGAAGTAGGGGCCGACCCGCCAGGAATGTTGTGAAATACCTACATCCGAGATGTTAGGTTCCCTTAGGTTAGGATATATAACGTTATTGACGTGTATAATGTCCCAACCGAGAAGTACGGGCCGACGCGACCGGGATTTTGTAAAACATTATCACCGAGGATCAAAATGGGTTAGGTTAGGTTATATTACGATATAGACGTATATAATGTGCCCGCCGAGAAGTAGGGGCCGACCCGCCAGGAATGTTGGAAAATACTACATCCGAGATGTTAGGTTCCCTTAGGTTAGGATATATAAAGATATAGACGTATATAATGCCCGCACCAAGACGTACGTCACGACACGGCCGGGATTCTGTAAAACATTATCACCGAGGAGCAAAATGGGTTAGGTTAGGCTATATTACGATATAGACGTATATAATGTGCCCGCCGAGAAGTAGGGGCCGACCCGCCAGGAATGATGGAAAATGCTACATCCGAGATGTTAGGTTCCCTTAGGTTAGGATATATAAAGTTATAGACGTATATAATGCCCGCACCAAGACGTACCTGACGACACGGCCGGGATTCTGTAAAACATTACCAGCGAGGGGCTAGATGGGTTAGGTTAGGTTATATTATGTTATAGACGTATATAATGTTCCCACCGAGAAGAGGGGCCGACCCGCCAGGAATGTTGTGAAATACTACATTCGAGATGTTAGGTTGCCTTAGGTTAGGGTATATAACGTTACAGATGCATATAATGTCCCCACCGAGACGTACGGGACGACACGGATGGGATTCTGCAAAACATTATCACCGAGGGGCAAAATGGGTTAGGTTAGGTTATATTACGATATAGACGTATATAATCTGCCCGCCGAGAAGTAGGGGCCGACCCGCCAGGAATGTTGGAAAATACTACATCCGAGATGTTAGGTTCCCTTAGGTTAGGATATATAATGTTATAGACGTATATAATGTCCCCACGGAAAAGTACGGGCCGACACGACCGGGATTCTGTAAAACATTACCAGCGAGGGTCTAGATGGGTTAGGTTAGGTTATATTACGATATAGACGTATATAATGTGCCCACCGAGAAGTAGGGGCCGACCCGCCAGGAATGTTGTGAAATACTACATCCGAGATGTTAGGTTCCCTTAGGTTAGGATATATAACGTTATTGATGTATATAATGTCCCAATCGAGAAGTACGGGCTGACACGACCGGGATTTTGTAAAACATTACCAGCGAGGGTCTAGATGGGTTAGGTTAGGTTATATTACGATATAGACGTATATAATGTGCCCACCGAGAAGTGGGGCGGACCCGCCAGGAATGTTGTGAAACGCTACTTTCGGGATGTTAGGTTGCCTTAGATTAGGGTATATAACGTTACAGATGCATACAATGTCCCTACCGAGACGTACGGGACGACACGCCGGGATTTTGTAAAACATTCCCAGCTAGGGCCTAGATGGGTTAGGTTAGGTTATATTACGTTATAGACGTATATAATGTTCCCACCGAGAATTGGCGCCGGCCCGGCCAGGAATGTTGTGCAATACTACATCCGAGATTTTGGTTCCCTTAGGTTAGGATATATAACGTTATAGACGTATATAGTGTCCGCACCGAGAAGTACGGGCCGACACGACCGGGATTTTGTGAAACATTCCCAGCTAGGGGCTAGATGGGTTAGGTTAGGTTATATTACGTTACAGACGTATATAATGTTCCCACCGAGAAGGGGGCCGACCCGCAAGGAATGTTGTGAAATACTACATCCGCGATGTTAACTTCCCTTAGGTTAGGATATATAACGTTATAGACGTATATAATGTCCCCACCGAGAAGTACGGTCCGACGCGACCGGGATCTTGTAAAACATTACCAGCGAGTGTCTAGATGGGTTAGGTTAGGTTATATTACGATATAGACGTATATAATGTGCCCACCGAGAAGTTGGGGCCGACCCGCCAGGAATGTTGGAATATACTAAATCCGAGATGTTAGGTTCCCTTAGGTTAGGATATATAAAGTTATAGACGTATATAATGCCCGCACCAAGACGTACGTGACGACACGGCCGGGATTCTGTAAAACATTACCAGCGAGGGGCTAGATGGGTTAGGTTAGGTTATATTACGTTATAGACGTATATAATGTTCCCACCGAGAAGAAGGGCCGACCCGCCAGGAATGTTGTGAAATACTACATTCGAGATGTTAGGTTGCCTTAGGTTAGGGTTTATAACGTTACAGATGCATATAATGTCCCCACCGAGACGTACGGGACGACACGGATGGGATTCTGTAAAACATTATCACCGAGGAGCAAAATGTGTTAGGTTAGGTTATATTACGATATAGACGTATATGATGTGCCCGCCGAGAAGTAGGGGCCGACCCGCCAGCAATGTTGGAAAATACTACATGCGAGATGTTAGGTTCCCTTAGGTTAGGATATATAAAGTTATAGACGTATATAATGACCGCACCAAGACGTACGTGAAGACACGGCCGGGATTCTGTAAAACATTACCAGCGAGGGGCTAGATGGGTTAGGTTAGGTTATATTACGTTATAGACGTATATAATGTTCCCACCGAGAAGAGGGGCCGACCCGCCAGGAATGTTGTGAAATACTACATTCGAGATGTTAGGTTGCCTTAGGTTAGGGTTTATAACGTTACAGATGCATATAATGTCCCCACCGAGACGTACGGGACGACACGGATGGGATTCTGTAAAACATTATCACAGAGGAGCAAAATGTGTTAGGTTAGGTTATATTACGATATAGACGTATATAATGTGCCCGCCGAGAAGTAGGGGCCGACCCGCCAGGAATGTTGGAAAATACTACATCCGAGATGTTAATTTCCCTTAGGTTAGGATATATAACGTTATAGACGTATATAGTGTCCGCACCGAGAAGTACGGGCCGACACGACCGGGATTTTGTGAATCATTCCCAGCTAGGGGCTAGATGGGTTAGGTTAGGTTATATTACGTTATAGACGTATATAATGTTCCCACCGAGAAGGGGGCCGACCCGCAAGGAATGTTGTGAAATACTACATCCGCGATGTTATATTCCCTTAGGTTAGGATATATAACGTTATAGACGTATATAATGTCCCCACCGAGAAGCACGGTCCGACGCGACCGGGATCTTGTAAAACATTACCAGCGAGTGTCTAGATGGGTTAGGTTAGGTTATATTACGATATAGACGTATATAATGTGCCCGCCGAGAAGTAGGGGCCGACCCGCCAGCAATGTTGGAAAATACTACATGCGAGATGTTAGGTTCCCTTAGGTTAGGATATATAAAGTTATAGACGTATATAATGACCGCACCAAGACGTACGTGAAGACACGGCCGGGATTCTGTAAAACATTACCAGCGAGGGGCTAGATGGGTTAGGTTAGGTTATATTACGTTATAGACGTATATAATGTACCCACCGAGAAGAGGGGCCGACCCGCCAGGAATGTTGTGAAATACTACATTCGAGATGTTAGGTTGCCTTAGGTTAGGGTATATAACGTTACAGATGCATATAATGTCCCCAACGAGACGTACGGGACGACACGGCTGGGATTCTGTAAAACATTATCACCGAGGAGCAAAATGGGTTAGGTTAGGTTATATTACGATATAGACGTATATAATGTGCCCGCCGAGAAGTAGGGGCCGACCCGCCAGGAATGTTGGAAAATACTACATCCGAGATGTTAGGTTCCCTTAGGTTAGGATATATAAAGTTATAGACGTATATAATGCCCGCCCCAAGACGTACGTGACGACACGGCCGGGATTCTGTAAAACATTACCAGCGAGGGGCTAGATGGGTTAGGTTAGGTTATATTACGTTATAGACGTATATAATGTTCCCACCGAGAAGTGGGGCCGACCCGCCAGGAATGTTGTGAAATACTACATTCTAGATGTTAGGTTGCCTTAGGTTAGGGTATATAACGTTACAGATGCATATAATGTCCCCACCGAGACGCACGGGACGACACGGCTGGGATTCTGTAAAACATTATCACCGAGGGGCAAAATGGGTTAGGTTAGGTTATATTACGATATAGACGTATATAATGTGCCCATCGAGAAGTAGAGGCCGACCCGCCAGGAATGTTGGAAAATACTACATCCGTGATGTTAGGTTCCCTTAGGTTAGGATATATAATGTTATAGACGTATATAATGTCCCCACGGAAAAGTACGGGCCGACACGACCGGGATTATGTAAAACATTACCAGCGAGGGTCTACATGGGTTAGGTTAGGTTATATTACGATATAGATGTATATAATGTGCCCACCGAGAAGTAGGGGCCGACTCGCCAGGAATGTTGGAAAATACTACATCCGAGATGTTAAGTTGCCTTAGGTTAGGATATATAACGTTATAGACGTATATAATGTCCGCACCGAGACATGCGGGACGACACGACCGAGATTCTGTAAAACATTAACGGCGAGGGGCTAGATGGGTTAGGTTAGGTTATATTACGTTATAGACGTATATAATGTTCCCACCGAGAAGTGGGGCGGACCCGCCAGGAATGTTGTGAAAGGCTACATTCGGGATGTTAGGTTGCCTTAGATTAGGGTATATAACGTTACAGATGCATACAATGTCCCTACCGAGACGTACGGGACGACACGCCGGGATTTTGTAAAACATTCCCAGCTAGGGCCTAGATGGGTTAGGTTAGGTTATATTACGTTATAGACGTATATAATGTTCCCACCGAGAATTGGCGCCGGCCCGGCCAGGAATGTTGTGAAATACTACATCCGAGATTTTGGTTCCCTTAGGTTAGGATATATAACGTTATAGACGTATATAGTGTCTGCACCGAGAAGTACGGGCCGACACGACCGGGATTTTGTGAATCATTCCCAGCTAGGGGCTAGATGGGTTAGGTTAGGTTATATTACGTTATAGACGTATATAATGTTCCCACCGAGAAGGGGGCCGACCCGCAAGGAATGTTGTGAAATACTACATCCGCGATGTTATATTCCCTTAGGTTAGGATATATAACGTTATAGACGTATATAATGTCCCCACCGAGAAGTACGGTCCGACGCGACCGGGATCTTGTAAAACATTACCAGCGAGTGTCTAGATGGGTTAGGTTAGGTTATATTACGATATAGACGTATATAATGTGCCCGCCGAGAAGTAGGGGCCGACCCGCCAGCAATGTTGGAAAATACTACATGCGAGATGTTAGGTTCCCTTAGGTTAGGATATATAAAGTTATAGACGTATATAATGACCGCACCAAGACGTACGTGAAGACACGGCCGGGATTCTGTAAAACATTACCAGCGAGGGGCTAGATGGGTTAGGTTAGGTTATATTACGTTATAGACGTATATAATGTACCCACCGAGAAGAGGGGCCGACGCGCCAGGAATGTTGTGAAATACTACATCCGAGATGTTAGGTTCCCTTAGGTTAGGATATATAAAGTTATAGACGTATATAATGCCCGCCCCAAGACGTACGTGACGACACGGCCGGGATTCTGTAAAACATTACCAGCGAGGAGCTAGATGGGTTAGGTTAGGTTATATTACGTTATAGACGTATATAATGTTCCCACCGAGAAGTGGGGCCGACCCGCCAGGAGTGTTGTGAAATACTACATTCTAGATGTTAGGTTGCCTTAGGTTAGGGTATATAACGTTACAGATGCATATAATGTCCCCACCGAGACGCACGGGACGACACGGCTGGGATTCTGTAAAACATTATCACCGAGGGGCAAAATGGGTTAGGTTAGGTTATATTACGATATAGACGTATATAATGTGCCCATCGAGAAGTAGAGGCCGACCCGCCAGGAATGTTGGAAAATACTACATCCGTGATGTTAGGTTCCCTTAGGTTAGGATATATAATGTTATAGACGTATATAATGTCCCCACGGAAAAGTACGGGCCGCCACGACCGGGATTATGTAAAACATTACCAGCGAGGGTCTACATGGGTTAGGTTAGGTTATATTACGATATAGATGTATATAATGTGCCCACCGAGAAGTAGGGGCCGACTCGCCAGGAATGTTGGAAAATACTACATCCGAGATGTTAAGTTGCCTTAGGTTAGGATATATAACGTTATAGACGTATATAATGTCCGCACCGAGACATACGGGACGACACGACCGAGATTCTGTAAAACATTAACGGCGAGGGGCTAGATGGGTTAGGTTAGGTTATATTACGTTATAGACGTATATAATGTTCCCACCGAGAAGTGGGGCGGACCCGCCAGGAATGTTGTGAAACGCTACATTCGGGATGTTAGGTTGCCTTAGATTAGGGTATATAACGTTACAGATGCATACAATGTCCCTACCGAGACGTACGGGACGACACGCCGGGATTTTGTAAAACATTCCCAGCTAGGGCCTAGATGGGTTAGGTTAGGTTATATTACGTTATAGACGTATATAATGTTCCCACCGAGAATTGGCGCCGGCCCGGCCAGGAATGTTGTGAAATACTACATCCGAGATTTTGGTTCCCTTAGGTTAGGATATATAACGTTATAGACGTATATAGTGTCCGCACCGAGAAGTACGGGCCGACACGACCGGGATTTTGTGAAACATTCCCAGCTAGGGGCTAGATGGGTTAGGTTAGGTTATATTACGTTATAGACGTATATAATGTTCCCACCGAGAAGGGGGCCGACCCGCCAGGAATGTTGTGAAATACTACATACGCGATGTTAGGTTCCCTTAGGTTAGGATATATAACGTTATAGACGTATATAATGTCCCCACCGAGAAGTACGGGACGACACGACCGGGATTTTGTAAAACATTACCAGCGAGGGGCAAAATGGGTTAGGTTAGGTTATATTACGATATAGACGTATATAATGTGCCCATCGAGAAGTAGAGGCCGACCCGCCAGGAATGTTGGAAAATACTACATCCGTGATGTTAGGTTCCCTTAGGTTAGGATATATAATGTTATAGACGTATATAATGTCCCCACGGAAAAGTACGGGCCGACACGACCGGGATTATGTAAAACATTACCAGCGAGGGTCTACATGGGTTAGGTTAGGTTATATTACGATATAGATGTATATAATGTGCCCACCGAGAAGTAGGGGCCGACTCGCCAGGAATGTTGGAAAATACTACATCCGAGATGTTAAGTTGCCTTAGGTTAGGGTATATAACGTTATAGACGTATATAATGTCCGCACCGAGACATGCGGGACGACACGACCGAGATTCTGTAAAACATTAACGGCGAGGGGCTAGATGGGTTAGGTTAGGTTATATTACGTTATAGACGTATATAATGTTCCCACCGAGAAGTGGGGCGGACCCGCCAGGAATGTTGTGAAACGCTACATTCGGGATGTTAGGTTGCCTTAGATTAGGGTATATAACGTTACAGATGCATACAATGTCCCTACCGAGACGTACGGGACGACACGCCGGGATTTTGTAAAACATTCCCAGCTAGGGCCTAGATGGGTTAGGTTAGGTTATATTACGTTATAGACGTATATAATGTTCCCACCGAGAATTGGCGCCGGCCCGGCCAGGAATGTTGTGAAATACTACATCCGAGATTTTGGTTCCCTTAGGTTAGGATATATAACGTTATAGACGTATATAGTGTCCGCACCGAGAAGTACGGGCCGACACGACCGGGATTTTGTGAAACATTCCCAGCTAGGGGCTAGATGGGTTAGGTTAGGTTATATTACGTTATAGACGTATATAATGTTCCCACCGAGAAGGGGGCCGACCCGCCAGGAATGTTGTGAAATACTACATACGCGATGTTAGGTTCCCTTAGGTTAGGATATATAACGTTATAGACGTATATAATGTCCCCACCGAGAAGTACGGGACGACACGACCGGGATTTTGTAAAACATTACCAGCGAGGGGCAAAATGGGTTAGGTTAGGTTATATTACGATATAGACGTATATAATGTGCCCATCGAGAAGTAGAGGCCGACCCGCCAGGAATGTTGGAAAATACTACATCCGTGATGTTAGGTTCCCTTAGGTTAGGATATATAATGTTATAGACGTATATAATGTCCCCACGGAAAAGTACGGGCCGACACGACCGGGATTATGTAAAACATTACCAGCGAGGGTCTACATGGGTTAGGTTAGGTTATATTACGATATAGATGTATATAATGTGCCCACCGAGAAGTAGGGGCCGACTCGCCAGGAATGTTGGAAAATACTACATCCGAGATGTTAAGTTGCCTTAGGTTAGGATATATAACGTTATAGACGTATATAATGTCCGCACCGTGACATGCGGGACGACACGACCGAGATTCTGTAAAACATTAACGGCGAGGGGCTAGATGGGTTAGGTTAGGTTATATTACGTTATAGACGTATATAATGTTCCCACCGAGAAGTGGGGCGGACCCGCCAGGAATGTTGTGAAAGGCTACATTCGGGATGTTAGGTTGCCTTAGATTAGGGTATATAACGTTACAGATGCATACAATGTCCCTACCGAGACGTACGGGACGACACGCCGGGATTTTGTAAAACATTCCCAGCTAGGGCCTAGATGGGTTAGGTTAGGTTATATTACGTTATAGACGTATATAATGTTCCCACCGAGAATTGGCGCCGGCCCGGCCAGGAATGTTGTGAAATACTACATCCGAGATTTTGGATCCCTTAGGTTAGGATATATAACGTTATAGACGTATATAGTGTCTGCACCGAGAAGTACGGGCCGACACGACCGGGATTTTGTGAATCATTCCCAGCTAGGGGCTAGATGGGTTAGGTTAGGTTATATTACGTTATAGACGTATATAATGTTCCCACCGAGAAGGGGGCCGACCCGCAAGGAATGTTGTGAAATACTACATCCGCGATGTTATATTCCCTTAGGTTAGGATATATAACGTTATAGACGTATATAATGTCCCCACCGAGAAGTACGGTCCGACGCGACCGGGATCTTGTAAAACATTACCAGCGAGTGTCTAGATGGGTTAGGTTAGGTTATATTACGATATAGACGTATATAATGTGCCCGCCGAGAAGTAGGGGCCGACCCGCCAGCAATGTTGGAAAATACTACATGCGAGATGTTAGGTTCCCTTAGGTTAGGATATATAAAGTTATAGACGTATATAATGACCGCACCAAGACGTACGTGAAGACACGGCCGGGATTCTGTAAAACATTACCAGCGAGGGGCTAGATGGGTTAGGTTAGGTTATATTACGTTATAGACGTATATAATGTACCCACCGAGAAGAGGGGCCGACCCGCCAGGAATGTTGTGAAATACTACATTCGAGATGTTAGGTTGCCTTAGGTTAGGGTATATAACGTTACAGATGCATATAATGTCCCCACCGAGACGTACGGGACGACACGGCTGGGATTCTGTAAAACATTATCACCGAGGAGCAAAATGGGTTAGGTTAGGTTATATTACGATATAGACGTATATAATGTGCCCGCCGAGAAGTAGGGGCCGACCCGCCAGGAATGTTGGAAAATACTACATCCGAGATGTTAGGTTCCCTTAGGTTAGGATATATAAAGTTATAGACGTATATAATGTCCACACGGAAAAGTACGGGCCGACACGACCGGGATTATGTAAAACATTACCAGCGAGGGTCTACATGGGTTAGGTTAGGTTATATTACGATATAGATGTATATAATGTGCCCACCGAGAAGTAGGGGCCGACTCGCCAGGAATGTTGGAAAATACTACATCCGAGATGTTAAGTTGCCTTAGGTTAGGATATATAACGTCATAGACGTATATAATGTCCGCACCGAGACATACGGGACGACACGACCGAGATTCTGTAAAACATTAACGGCGAGGGGCTAGATGGGTTAGGTTAGGTTATATTACGTTATAGACGTATATAATGTTCCCACCGAGAAGTGGGGCGGACCCGCCAGGAATGTTGTGAAACGCTACATTCGGGATGTTAGGTTGCCTTAGATTAGGGTATATAACGTTACAGATGCATACAATGTCCCTACCGAGACGTACGGGACGACACGCCGGGATTTTGTAAAACATTCCCAGCTAGGGCCTAGATGGGTTAGGTTAGGTTATATTACGTTATAGACGTATATAATGTTCCCACCGAGAATTGGCGCCGGCCCGGCCAGGAATGTTGTGAAATACTACATCCGAGATTTTGGTTCCCTTAGGTTAGGATATATAACGTTATAGACGTATATAGTGTCCGCACCGAGAAGTACGGGCCGACACGACCGGGATTTTGTGAAACATTCCCAGCTAGGGGCTAGATGGGTTAGGTTAGGTTATATTACGTTATAGACGTATATAATGTTCCCACCGAGAAGGGGGCCGACCCGCAAGGAATGTTGTGAAATACTACATCCGCCATGTTAAATTCCCTTAGGTTAGGATATATAACGTTATAGACGTATATAATGTCCCCACCGAGAAGTACGGTCCGACGCGACCGGGATCTTGTAAAACATTACCAGCGAGTGTCTAGATGGGTTAGGTTAGGTTATATTACGATATAGACGTATATAATGTGCCCACCGAGAAGTTGGGGCCGACCCGCCAGGAATGTTGGAGTATACTACATCCGAGATGTTAGGTTCCCTTAGGTTAGGATATATATCGTTATAGACGTATATAATGTCCGCACCGAGAAGTACGGGCCGACGCGACCGGGATCTTGTAAAACATTACCAGCGAGTGTCTATATGGGTTAGGTTAGGTTATATTACGATATAGACGTATATAATGTGCCCGCCGAGAAGTAGGGGCCGACCCGCCAGGAATGTTGGAAAATACTACATCCGAGATGTTAGGTTCCCTTAGGTTAGGATATATAAAGTTATAGACGTATATAATGACCGCACCAAGACGTACGTGAAGACACGGCCGGGATTCTGTAAAACATTACCAGCGAGGGGCTAGATGGGTTAGGTTAGGTTATATTACGTTATAGACGTATATAATGTTTCCACCGTGAAGAGGGGCCGACCCGCCAGGAATGTTGTGAAATACTACATTCGAGATGTGAGGTTGCCTTAGGTTAGGGTATATAACGTTACAGATGCATATAATGTCCCCACCGAGACGTACGGGACGAAGCGACCGGGATCTTGTAAAACATTACCAGCGAGTGTCTAGATGGGTTAGGTTAGGTTATATTACGATATAGACGTATATAATGTGCCCACCGAGAAGTTGGGGCCGACCCGCCAGGAATGTTGGAAAATACTACATCCGAGGTGTTAGGTTCCCTTAGGTTAGGATATATATCGTTATAGACGTATATAATGTCCGCACCGAGAAGTACGGGCCGACACGACCGGTATTTTGTAAAACATTACCAGCGAGGGTCTAGATGGGTTAGGTTAGGTTATATTACGATATAGACGTTTATAATGTGCCCACCGAGAAGTAGGGGCCGACCCGCCAGGATTGTTGGAAGATACTACACCCGAGATGTTAGGTTCCCTTAGGTTAGGATATATAAAGTTATAGACGTATATAATGTAACCACGGAAGAGTACGGGCAGACACGACCGGGAATTTGTAAAACATTCCCAGCTAGGGGCTAGATGGGTTAGGGTAGGTTATATTACGATATAGACGTATATACTGTGCCCACCGAGAAGTAGGGGCCGAACCGCCAGGAATGTTGTGAAATACCTACATCCGAGATGTTAGGTTCCCTTAGGTTAGGATATATAACGTTATTGACGTATAGAATGTCCCAACCTAGAAGTACGGGACGACAAGGCTTGGATTCTGTAAAACATTATCACCGAGGAGCAAAATGTGTTAGGTTAGGTTATATTACGATATAGACGTATATAATGTGCCCGCCGAGAAGTAGGGGCCGACCCGCCAGGAATGTTGGAAAATACTACATCCGAGATGTTAGGTTCCCTTAGGTTAGGATATATATCGTTATAGACGTATATAATGTGCGCACCGAGAAGTACGGGCCGACACGACCGGGATTTTGTAAAACATTACCAGCGAGGGTCTAGATGGGTTAGGTTAGGTTATATTACGATATAGACGTTTATAATGTGCCCACCGAGAAGTAGGGGCCGACCCGCCAGGATTGTTGGAAAATACTACACCCGAGATGTTAGGTTCCCTTAGGTTAGGATATAAAAAGTTATAGACGTATATAATGCCCGCCCCAAGACGTACGTGACGACACGGCCGGGATTCTGTAAAACATTACCAGCGAGGGTCTAGATGGGTTAGGTTAGGTTATATTACGATATAGACGTATATAATGTGCCCGCCGAGAAGTAGGGGCCGACCCGCCAGGAATGTTGTGAAATACTACATTCGAGATGTTAGGTTGCCTTAGGTTAGGGTATATAACGTTACAGATGCATATAATGTCCCCACCGAGACGCACGGGACGACACGGCTGGGATTCTGTAAAACATTATCACCGAGGGCCAAAATGGGTTAGGTTAGGTTATATTACGTTATAGACGTATATAATGTTCCCACCGAGAAGAGGGGCCGACCTGCCAGGAATGTTGTGAAATACTACATTCGAGATGTTAGGTTGCCTTAGGTTAGGGTATATAACGTTACAGATGCATATAATGTCCCCACCGAGACGTACGGGACGACACGGCTGGGATTCTGTAAAACATTATCACCGAGGAGCAAAATGGGTTAGGTTAGGTTATATTACGATATAGACGTATATAGTGTGCCCGCCGAGAAGTAGGGGCCGATCCGCCAGGAATGTTGGAAAATAATACATCCGAGATGTTAGGTTCCCTTAGGTTAGGATATATAAAGTTATAGACGTATATAATGCCCGCACCAAGACGTACGTGACGACACGGCCCGGATTCTGTAAAACATTATCACCGAGGAGCAAAATGGGTTAGGTTAGGCTATATTACGATATAGATGTATATAATGTGCCCGCCGAGAAGTAGGGACCGACCCGCCAGGAATGATGGAAAATACTACATCCGAGATGTTAGGTTCCCTTATGTTAGGATATATAAAGTTATAGACGTATATAATGCCCGCACCAAGACGTACGTGACGACACGGCCGGGATTCTGTAAAACATTACCAGCGAGGGGCTAGATGGGTTAGGTTAGGTTCTATTACGTTATAGACGTATATAATGTTCCCACCGAGAAGTGGGGCCGACCCGCCAGGAATGTTCTGAAATACTACATTCGAGATGTTAGGTTGCCTTAGGTTAGGGTATATAACGTTACAGATGCATATAATGTCCCCACCGAGACGCACAGGACGACACGGCTGGGATTCTGTAAAACATTATCACCGAGGGCCAAAATGGGTTAGGTTAGGTTATATTACGATATAGACGTATATAATGTGCACACCGAGAAGTAGAGGCCGACCCGCCAGGAATGTTGGAAAATACTATATCCGAGGTTTTAAGTTGCCTTAGGTTAAGATATATAATGTTGTAGACGTATATAATGCCCGCACCAAGACGTACGTGACGACACGGCCGGGATTCTGTAAAACATTACCAGCGAGGGGCTAGATGGGTTAGGTTAGGTTATATTACGATATAGACGTATATAATGTGCCCACCGAGAAGTAGGTGCCGAACCCCCGGCAATGTTGGAAAATACTACATCTGAGATGTTAGGTTCCTTTAGGTTAGGATATATAAAGTTATAGACGTATATAATGTCCCCACGGAAGAGTACGGGCCGACACGCACGGGATTTTGTAAAACATTCCCAGCTAGGGGCTAGTTGGGTTAGGTTAGGTTATATTACGTTATAGACGTATATAATGTTCCCACCGAGAATTGGCGCCGACCCGCCAGGAATGTTGTGAAATACTACATCCGCGACGTTAGGTTCCCTTAGGTTAGTATATATAACGTTATAGACGTATATAATGTCCCCACCGAGAAGTACGGGCCGACACGACCGCGATTTTGTAAAACATTACCAGCCAGGGTCTAGATGGGTTAGGTTAGGTTATATTACGATATAGACGTATATAATGTGCCCGCCGAGAAGTAGGGGCCGAACCCCCGGCAATGTTGGAAAATACTACATCTGAGATGTTAGGTACCTTTAGGTTAGGATATATAAAGTTATAGACGTATATAATGTCCCCACGGAAGAGTACGGGCCGACACGACCGGGATTTTGTAAAACATTCCCAGCTAGGGGCTAGTTGGGTTAGGTTAGGTTATATTACGTTATAGACGTATATAATGTTCCCACCGAGAATTGGCGCCGACCCGCCAGGAATGTTGTGAAATACTACATCCGCGATGTTAGGTTCCCTTAGGTTAGTATATATAACGTTATAGACGTATATAATGTCCCCACCGAGAAGTACGGGCCGACACGACCGCGATTTTGTAAAACATTACCAGCCAGGGTCTAGATGGGTTAGGTTAGGTTATATTACGATATAGACGTATATAATGTGCCCACCGAGAAGTAGAGGCCGACCCGCCAGGAATGTTGGAAAATACTACATCCGAGATGTTAAGTTGCCTTAGGTTAGGATATATAACGTTATAGACGTATATAATGTCCGCACCGAGACATACGTGACGACACGGCCGGGATTCTGTAAAACATTACCAGCGAGGGGCTAGATGGGTTAGGTTAGGTTATATTACGTTATAGACGTATATAATGTTCCCACCGAGAAGTGGGGCCGACCCGCCAGGAATGTTGTGAAATACTACATTCGAGATGTTAGGTTGCCTTAGGTTAGGGTATATAACGTTACAGATGCATATAATGTCCCCACCGAGACGCACGGGACGACACGGCTGGGATTCTGTAAAACATTATCACCGAGGGCCAAAATGGGTTAGGTTAGGTTATATTACGATATAGACGTATATAATGTGCCCACCGAGAAGTAGAGGCCGACCCGCCAGGAATGTTGGAAAATACTATATCCGAGGTTTTAAGTTGCCTTAGGTTAGGATATATAATGTTGTAGACGTATATAATGCCCGCACCAAGACGTACGTTACGACACGGCCGGGATTCTGTAAAACATTACCAGCGAGGGGCTAGATGGGTTAGGTTAGGTTATATTACGATATAGACGTATATAATGTGCCCACCGAGAAGTAGGGGCCGAACCCCCGGCAATGTTGGAAAATACTACATCTGAGATGTTAGGTTCCTTTAGGTTAGGATATATAAAGTTATAGACGTATATAATGTCCCCACGGAAGAGTACGGGCCGACACGACCGGGATTTTGTAAAACATTCCCAGCTAGGGGCTAGTTGGGTTAGGTTAGGTTATATTACGTTATAGACGTATATAATGTTCCCACCGAGAATTGGCGCCGACCCGCCAGGAATGTTGTGAAATACTACATCCGCGACGTTAGGTTCCCTTAGGTTAGTATATATAACGTTATAGACGTATATAATGTCCCCACCGAGAAGTACGGGCCGACACGACCGCGATTTTGTAAAACATTACCAGCCAGGGTCTAGATGGGTTAGGTTAGGTTATATTACGATATAGACGTATACAATGTGCCCGCCGAGAAGTAGGGGCCGAACCCCCGGCAATGTTGGAAAATACTACATCTGAGATGTTAGGTACCTTTAGGTTAGGATATATAAATTTATAGACGTATATAATGTCCCCACGGAGGAGTACGGGCCGACACGACCGGGATTTTGTAAAACATTCCCAGCTAGGGGCTAGTTGGGTTAGGTTAGGTTATATTACGTTATAGACGTATATAATGTTCCCACCGAGAATTGGCGCCGACCCGCCAGGAATGTTGTGAAATACTACATCCGCGATGTTAGGTTCCCTTAGGTTAGTATATATAACGTTATAGACGTATATAATGTCCCCACCGAGAAGTACGGGCCGACACGACCGCGATTTTGTAAAACATTACCAGCCAGGGTCTAGATGGGTTAGGTTAGGTTATATTACGATATAGACGTATATAATGTGCCCACCGAGAAGTAGATGCCGACCCGCCAGGAATGTTGGAAAATACTACATCCGAGATGTTAAGTTGCCTTAGGTTAGGATATATAACGTTATAGACGTATATAATGTCCGCACCGAGACATACGGGACGACACGACCGAGATTCTGTAAAACATTAACAGCGAGGGGCTAGATGGGTTAGGTTAGGTTATATTACGTTATAGACGTATATAATGTTCCCACCGAGAAGTGGGGCGGACCCGCCAGGAATGTTGTGAAACGCTACATTCGGGATGTTAGGTTGCCTTAGATTAGGGTATATAACGTTACAGATGCATACAATGTCCCTACCGAGACGTACGGGACGACACGCCGGGATTTTGTAAAACATTCCCAGCTAGGGCCTAGATGGGTTAGGTTAGGTTATATTACGTTATAGACGTATATAATGTTCCCACCGAGAATTGGCGCCGGCCCGGCCAGGAATGTTGTGAAATACTACATCCGAGATTTTGGTTCCCTTAGGCTAGGATATATAACGTTCTAGACGTATATAGTGTCCGCACCGAGAAGTACGGGCCGACACGACCGGGATTTTGTGAAACATTCCCAGCTAGGGGCTAGATAGGTTAGGTTAGGTTATATTACGTTATAGACGTATATAATGTTCCCACCGAGAAGGGGGCCAACCCGCAAGGAATGTTGTGAAATACTACATCCGCGATGTTAGGTTCCCTTAGGTTAGGATATATAACGTTATTGACGTATATAATGCCCGCACCAAGACGTACGTGAAGACACGGCCGGGATTCTGTAAAACATTACCAGCGAGGGGCTAGATGGGTTAGGTTAGGTTATATTACGTTATAGACGTATATAATGTTCCCACCGAGAATTGGCGCCGGCCCGGCCAGGAATGTTGTGAAATAGTACATGCGAGATTTTGGTTCCCTTAGGTTAGGATATATAACGTTATAGACGTATATAATGTCCCCACCGAGAAGTACGGTCCGACGCGACCGGGATCTTGTAAAACATTATCACCGAGGAGCAAAAGGGGTTAGGTTAGGTTATATTACGATATAGACGTATATAATGTTCCCACCGAGAAGTGGGGCCGACCCCCAAGGAATGTTGTGAAATACTACATCCGCGATGTTAGGTTCCCTTAGGTTAGGATATATAATGTTAAAGACGTATATAATGTCCCCTCCGAGAAGTACGGTCCGACGCGACCGGGATCTTGTAAAACATTACCAGCGAGGGCCTAGATGGGTTAGGTTAGGTTATATTACGATATAGACGTTTATAATGTGCCCACCGAGAAGTAGGGGCCGACCCGCCAGGATTGTTGGAAAATACTACACGCGAGATGTTAGGTTCCCTTAGGTTAGGATATATAAAGTTATAGACGTATATAATGTCCCCACGGAAGAGTACGGGCCGACACGACCGGGATTTTGTAAAACATTCCCAGCTAGGGGCATGTTGGGTTAGGTTAGGTTATATTACGTTATAGACGTATATAATGTTCCCACCGAGAATTGGCGCCGACCCGCCAGGAATGTTGTGAAATACTACATCCGCGATGTTAGGTTCCCTTAGGTTAGTATATATAACGTTATAGACGTATATAATGTCCCCACCGAGAAGTACGGGCCGACACGACCGCGATTTTGTAAAACATTACCAGCCAGGGTCTAGATGGGTTAGGTTAGGTTATATTACGATATAGACGTATATAATGTGCCCACCGAGAAGTAGAGGCCGGCCCGCCAGGAATGTTGGAAAATACTACATCCGAGATGTTAAGTTGCCTTAGGTTAGGATATATAACGTTATAGACGTATATAATGTCCGCACCGAGACATACGGGACGACACGACCGAGATTCTGTAAAACATTAACAGCGAGGGGCTAGATGGGTTAGGTTAGGTTATATTACGTTATAGACGTATATAATGTTCCCACCGAGAATTGGCGCCGGCCCGGCCAGGAATGTTGTGAAATAGTACATGCGAGATTTTGGTTCCCTTAGGTTAGGATATATAACGTTATAGACGTATATAATGTCCCCACCGAGAAGTACGGTCCGACGCGACCGGGATCTTGTAAAACATTACCAGTGAGTGTCTAGATGGGTTAGGTTAGGTCATATTACGATATAGACGTATATAATGTGCCCACCGAGAAGTTGGGGCCGACCCGCCAGGAATGTTGGAATATACTACATCCGAGAAGTTAGGTTCCCTTAGGTTAGGATATATATCGTTATAGACGTATATAATGTCCGCACCGAGAAGTACGGGCCGACACGACCGGGATTTTGTAAAACATTACCAGCGAGGGTCTAGATGGGTTAGTTTAGGTTATATTACGATATAGACGTATATAATGTGCCCACCGAGAAGTAGGGGCCGACCCGCCAGGATTGTTGTGAAATACTACATCCGAGATGTTAGGTTCCCTTAGGTTAGGATATATAACGTTATTGACGTATATAATGCCGCACAAAGACGTACGTGAAGACACGGCCGGGATTCTGTAAAACATTACCAGCGAGGGGCTAGATGGGTTAGGTTATGTTATATTACGTTATAGACGTATATAATGTTCCCACCGAGAATTGGCGCCGGCCCGGCCAGGAATGTTGTGAAATACTACATGCGAGATTTTGGTTCCCTTAGGTTAGGATATATAACGTTATAGACGTATATAATGTCCCCACCGTGAAGTACGGTCCGACGCGACCGGGATCTTGTAAAACATTACCAGCGAGTGTCTAGATGGGTTAGGTTAGGTCATATTACGATATAGACGTATATAATGTGCCCACCGAGAAGTATGGGCCGACCCGCCAGGAATGTTGGAATATACTACATCCGAGATGTTAGGTTCCCTTAGGTTAGGATATATAACGTTATAGACGTATATAATATCCGCACCGAGACATACGGGAAGACACGACCGAGATTCTATAAAACATTACCAGCGAGGGGCTAGATGGGTTAGGTTAGGTCATATTACGTTATAGACGTATATAATGTTCCCACCGAGAATTGGCGCCGGCCCGGCCAGGAATGTTGTGAAATACTACATCCGAGATTTTGGTTCCCTTAGGTTAGGATATATAACGTTATAGACGTATATAGTGTCCGCACCGAGAAGTACGGGCCGACACGACCGGGATTTTGTGAAACATTCCCAGCTAGGGGCTAGATGGGTTAGGTTAGGTTATATTACGTTACAGACGTATATAATGTTCCCACCGAGAAGGGGGCCGACCCGCAAGGAATGTTGTGAAATACTACATCCGCGATGTTAAATTCCCTTAGGTTAGGATATATAACGTTATTGACATATATAATGCCCGCACCAAGACGTACGTGAAGACACGGCCGGGATTCTGTAAAACATTACCAGCGAGGGGCTAGATGGGTTAGGTTAGGTTATATTACGATATAGACGTATATAATGTTCCCACCGAGAAGTGGGGCCGACCCCCAAGGAATGTTGTGAAATACTACATCCGCGATGTTAGGTTCCCTTAGGTTAGGATATATAACGTTAAAGACGTATATAATGTCCCCTCCGAGAAGTACGGTCCGACGCGACCGGGATCTTGTAAAACATTACCAGCGAGTGTCTAGATGGGTTAGGTTAGGTTATATTACGATATAGACGTATATAATGTGCCCACCGAGAAGTTGGGGCCGACCCGCCAAGAATGTTGGAAAATACTACATCCGAGATGTTAGGTTCCCTTAGGTTAGGATATATATCGTTATAGACGTATATAATGTGCGCACCGAGAAGTACGGGCCGACACGACCGGGATTTTGTAAAACATTACCAGCGAGGGTCTAGATGGGTTAGGTTAGGTTATATTACGACATAGACGTTTATAATGTGCCCACCGAGAAGTAGGGGCCGACCCGCCAGGATTGTTGGAAAATACTACACGCGAGATGTTAGGTTCCCTTAGGTTAGGATATATAAAGTTATAGACGTATATAATGTCCCCACGGAAGAGTACGGGCCGACACGACCGGGATTTTGTAAAACATTCCCAGCTAGGGGCTAGTTGGGTTAGGTTAGGTTATATTACGTTATAGACGTATATAATGTTCCCACCGAGAATTGGCGCCGACCCGCCAGGAATGTTGTGAAATACTACATCCGCGATGTTAGGTTCCCTTAGGTTAGTATATATAACGTTATAGACGTATATAATGTCCCCACCGAGAAGTACAGGCCGACACGACCGCGATTTTGTAAAACATTACCAGCCAGGGTCTAGATGGGTTAGGTTAGGTTATATTACGATATAGACGTATATAATGTGCCCACCGAGAAGTAGAGGCCGACCCGCCAGGAATGTTGGAAAATACTACATCCGAGATGTTAAGTTGCCTTAGGTTAGGATATATAACGTTATAGACGTATATAATGTCCGCACCGAGACATACGGGACGACACGACCGAGATTCTGTAAAACATTAACAGCGAGGGGCTAGATGGGTTAGGTTAGGTTATATTACGTTATAGACGTATATAATGTTCCCACCGAGAAGTGGGGCGGACCCGCCAGGAATGTTGTGAAACGCTACATTCGGGATGTTAGGTTGCCTTAGATTAGGGTATATAACGTTACAGATACATACAATGTCCCTACCGAGACGTACGGGACGACACGCCGGGATTTTGTAAAACATTCCCAGCTAGGGCCTAGATGGGTTAGGTTAGGTTATATTACGTTACAGACGTATATAATGTTCCCACCGAGAAGGGGGCCGACCCGCAAGGAATGTTGTGAAATACTACATCCGCGATGATAAATTCCCTTAGGTTAGGATATATAACGTTAAAGACGTATATAATGTCCCCTCCGAGAAGTACGGTCCGACGCGACCGGGATCTTGTAAAACATTACCAGCGAGTGTCTAGATGGGTTAGGTTAGGTTATATTACGATATAGACGTATATAATGTGCCCACCGAGAAGTTGGGGCCGACCCGCCAAGAATGTTGGAAAATACTACATCCGAGATGTTAGGTTCCCTTAGGTTAGGATATATATCGTTATAGACGTATATAATGTGCGCACCGAGAAGTACGGGCCGACACGACCGGGATTTTGTAAAACATTACCAGCGAGGGTCTAGATGGGTTAGGTTAGGTTATATTACGATATAGACGTTTATAATGTGCCCACCGAGAAGTAGGGGCCGACCCGCCAGGATTGTTGGAAAATACTACACGCGAGATGTTAGGTTCCCTTAGGTTAGGATATATAAAGTTATAGACGTATATAATGTCCCCACGGAAGAGTACGGGCCGACACGACCGGGATTTTGTAAAACATTCCCAGCTAGGGGCTAGTTGGGTTAGGTTAGGTTATATTACGTTATAGACGTATATAATGTTCCCACCGAGAATTGGCGCCGACCCGCCAGGAATGTTGTGAAATACTACATCCGCGATGTTAGGTTCCCTTAGGTTAGTATATATAACGTTATAGACGTATATAATGTCCCCACCGAGAAGTACAGGCCGACACGACCGCGATTTTGTAAAACATTACCAGCCAGGGTCTAGATGGGTTAGGTTAGGTTATATTACGATATAGACGTATATAATGTGCCCACCGAGAAGTAGAGGCCGACCCGCCAGGAATGTTGGAAAATACTACATCCGAGATGTTAAGTTGCCTTAGGTTAGGATATATAACGTTATAGACGTATATAATGTCCGCACCGAGACATACGGGACGACACGACCGAGATTCTGTAAAACATTAACGGCGAGGGGCTAGATGGGTTAGGTTAGGTTATATTACGTTATAGACGTATATAATGTTCCCACCGAGAAGTGGGGCGGACCCGCCAGGAATGTTGTGAAACGCTACATTCGGGATGTTAGGTTGCCTTAGATTAGGGTATATAACGTTACAGATGCATACAATGTCCCTACCGAGACGTACGGGACGACACGCCGGGATTTTGTAAAACATTCCCAGCTAGGGCCTAGATGGGTTAGGTTAGGTTATATTACGTTATAGACGTATATAATGTTCCCACCGAGAATTGGCGCCGGCCCGGCCAGGAATGTTGTGAAATACTACATCCGAGATTTTGGTTCCCTTAGGTTAGGATATATAACGTTATAGACGTATATAGTGTCCGCACCGAGAAGTACGGGCCGACACGACCGGGATTTTGTGAAACATTCCCAGCTAGGGGCTAGATGGGTTAGGTTAGGTTATATTACGTTATAGACGTATATAATGTTCCCACCGAGAACGGGGCCGACCCGCAAGGAATGTTGTGAAATACTACATCCGCCATGTTAAATTCCCTTAGGTTAGGATATATAACGTTATAGACGTATATAATGTCCCCACCGAGAAGTACGGTCCGACGCGACCGGGATCTTGTAAAACATTACCAGCGAGTGTCTAGATGGGTTAGGTTAGGTTATATTACGATATAGACGTATATAATGTGCCCACCGAGAAGTTGGGGCCGACCCGCCAGGAATGTTGGAGTATACTACATCCGAGATGTTAGGTTCCCTTAGGTTAGGATATATATCGTTATAGACGTATATAATGTCCGCACCGAGAAGTACGGGCCGACGCGACCGGGATCTTGTAAAACATTACCAGCGAGTGTCTATATGGGTTAGGTTAGGTTATATTACGATATAGACGTATATAATGTGCCCGCCGAGAAGTAGGGGCCGACCCGCCAGGAATGTTGGAAAATACTACATCCGAGATGTTAGGTTCCCTTAGGTTAGGATATATAAAGTTATAGACGTATATAATGACCGCACCAAGACGTACGTGAAGACACGGCCGGGATTCTGTAAAACATTACCAGCGAGGGGCTAGATGGGTTAGGTTAGGTTATATTACGTTATAGACGTATATAATGTTCCCACCGTGAAGAGGGGCCGACCCGCCAGGAATGTTGTGAAATACTACATTCGAGATGTGAGGTTGCCTTAGGTTAGGGTATATAACGTTACAGATGCATATAATGTCCCCACCGAGACGTACGGGACGACGCGACCGGGATCTTGTAAAACATTACCAGCGAGTGTCTAGATGGGTTAGGTTAGGTTATATTACGATATAGACGTATATAATGTGCCCACCGAGAAGTTGGGGCCGACCCGCCAGGAATGTTGGAAAATACTACATCCGAGATGTTAGGTTCCCTTAGGTTAGGATATATATGGTTATAGACGTATATAATGTCCGCACCGAGAAGTACGGGCCGACACGACCGGTATTTTGTAAAACATTACCAGCGAGGGTCTAGATGGGTTAGGTTAGGTTATATTACGATATAGACGTTTATAATGTGCCCACCGAGAAGTAGGGGCCGACCCGCCAGGATTGTTGGAAGATACTACACCCGAGATGTTAGGTTCCCTTAGGTTAAGATATATAAAGTTATAGACGTATATAATGTAACCACGGAAGAGTACGGGCAGACACGACCGGGAATTTGTAAAACATTCCCAGCTAGGGGCTAGATGGGTTATGGTAGGTTATATTACGTTATAGACGTATATAATGTTCCCACCGAGAAGTGCGGCCGACCCGCCAGGAATGTTGTGAAATACTACATTCGAGATGTTAGGTTGCCTTAGGTTAGGGTATATAACGTTACAGATGCATATAATGTCCCCACCGAGACGTACGGGACGACACGGCTGGGATTCTGTAAAACATTATCACCGAGGGGCAAAATGGGTTAGGTTAGGTTATATTACGATATAGATGTATATAATGTGCCCACCGAGAAGTAGGGGCCGACCCGCCAGGAATGTTGGAAAATACTACATCCGAGATGTTAGGTTCCCTTAGGTTAGGATATATAAAGTTATAGACGTATATAATGACCGCACCAAGACGTACGTGAAGACACGGCCGGGATTCTGTAAAACATTACCAGCGAGGGGCTAGATGGGTTAGGTTAGGTTATATTACGTTATAGACGTATATAATGTTCCCACCGTGAAGAGGGGCCGACCCGCCAGGAATGTTGTGAAATACTACATTCGAGATGTGAGGTTGCCTTAGGTTAGGGTATATAACGTTACAGATGCATATAATGTCCCCACCGAGACGTACGGGACGACGCGACCGGGATCTTGTAAAACATTACCAGCGAGTGTCTAGATGGGTTAGGTTAGGTTATATTACGATATAGACGTATATAATGTGCCCACCGAGAAGTTGAGGCCGACCCGCCAGGAATGTTGGAAAATACTACATCCGAGATGTTAGGTTCCCTTAGGTTAGGATATATATGGTTATAGACGTATATAATGTCCGCACCGAGAAGTACGGGCCGACACGACCGGTATTTTGTAAAACATTACCAGCGAGGGTCTAGATGGGTTAGGTTAGGTTATATTACGATATAGACGTTTATAATGTGCCCACCGAGAAGTAGGGGCCGACCCGCCAGGATTGTTGGAAGATACTACACCCGAGATGTTAGGTTCCCTTAGGTTAAGATATATAAAGTTATAGACGTATATAATGTAACCACGGAAGAGTACGGGCAGACACGACCGGGAATTTGCAAAACATTCCCAGCTAGGGGCTAGATGGGTTATGGTAGGTTATATTACGTTATAGACGTATATAATGTTCCCACCGAGAAGTGGGGCCGACCCGCCAGGAATGTTGTGAAATACTACATTCGAGATGTTAGGTTGCCTTAGGCTAGGGTATATAACGTTACAGATGCATATAATGTCCCCACCGAGACGTACGGGACGACACGGCTGGGATTCTGTAAAACATTATCACCGAGGGGCAAAATGGGTTAGGTTAGGTTATATTACGATATAGATGTATATAATGTGCCCACCGAGAAGTAGGGGCCGACTCGCCAGGAATGTTGGAAAATACTACATCCGAGATGTTAAGTTGCCTTAAGTTAGGATATATAACGTTATAGACGTATATAATGTCCGCACCGAGACATACGGGACGACACGACCGAGATTCTGTAAAACATTAACAGCGAGGGGCTAGATGGGTTAGGTTAGGTTATATTACGTTATAGACGTATATAATGTTCCCACCGAGAAGTGGGGCGGACCCGCCAGGAATGTTGTGAAACGCTACATTCGGGAAGTTAGGTTGCCTTAGATTAGGGTATATAACGTTACAGATGCATACAATGTCCCTACCGAGACGTACGGGACGACACGCCGGGATTTTGTAAAACATTCCCAGCTAGGGCCTAGATGGGTTAGGTTAGGTTATATTACGTTATAGACGTATATAATGTTCCCACCGAGAATTGGCGCCGGCCCGGCCAGGAATGTTGTGAAATACTACATCCGAGATTTTGGTTCCCTTAGGTTAGGATATATAATGTTATAGACGTATATAGTGTCCGCACCGAGAAGTACGGGCCGACACGACCGGGATTTTGTGAAACATTCCCAGCTAGGGGCTAGATGGGTTAGGTTAGGTTATATTACGTTATAGACGTATATAATGTTCCCACCGAGAAGGGGGCCGACCCGCAAGGAATGTTGTGAAATACTACATCCGCAATGTTAAATTCCCTTAGGTTAGGATATATAACGTTATAGACGTATATAATGTCCCCACCGAGAAGTACGGTCCGACGCGACCGGGATCTTGTAAAACATTACCAGCGAGTGTCTAGATGGGTTAGGTTAGGTTATATTACGATATAGACGTATATAATGTGCCCACCGAGAAGTTGGGGCCGACCCGCCAGGAATGTTGGAGTATACTACATCCGAGATGTTAGGTTCCCTTAGGTTAGGATATATATCGTTATAGACGTATATAATGTCCGCACCGAGAAGTACGGGCCGACGCGACCGGGATCTTGTAAAACATTACCAGCGAGTGTCTAGATGGGTTAGGTTAGGTTATATTACGATATAGACGTATATAATGTGCCCGCCGAGAAGTAGGGGCCGACCCGCCAGGAATGTTGGAAAATACTACATCCGAGATGTTAGGTTCCCTTAGGTTAGGATATATAAAGTTATAGACGTATATAATGACCGCACCAAGACGTACGTGAAGACACGGCCGGGATTCTGTAAAACATTACCAGCGAGGGGCTAGATGGGTTAGGTTAGGTTATATTACGTTATAGACGTATATAATGTTCCCACCGAGAAGAGGGGCCGACCCGCCAGGAATGTTGTGAAATACTACATTCGAGATGTGAGGTTGCCTTAGGTTAGGGTATATAACGTTACAGATGCATATAATGTCCCCACCGAGACGTACGGGACGAAGCGACCGGGATCTTGTAAAACATTACCAGCGAGTGTCTAGATGGGTTAGGTTAGGTTATATTACGATATAGACGTATATAATGTGCCCACCGAGAAGTTGGGGCCGACCCGCCAGGAATGTTGGAAAATACTACATCCGAGGTGTTAGGTTCCCTTAGGTTAGGATATATATCGTTATAGACGTATATAATGTCCGCACCGAGAAGTACGGGCCGACACGACCGGTATTTTGTAAAACATTACCAGCGAGGGTCTAGATGGGTTAGGTTAGGTTATATTACGATATAGACGTTTATAATGTGCCCACCGAGAAGTAGGGGCCGACCCGCCAGGATTGTTGGAAGATACTACACCCGAGATGTTAGGTTCCCTTAGGTTAGGATATATAAAGTTATAGACGTATATAATGTAACCACGGAAGAGTACGGGCAGACACGACCGGGAATTTGTAAAACATTCCCAGCTAGGGGCTAGATGGGTTAGGGTAGGTTATATTACGATATAGACGTATATAATGTGCCCACCGAGAAGTAGGGGCCGAACCGCCAGGAATGTTGTGAAATACCTACATCCGAGATGTTAGGTTCCCTTAGGTTAGGATATATAACGTTATTGACGTATAGAATGTCCCAACCTAGAAGTACGGGACGACAAGGCTTGGATTCTGTAAAACATTATCACCGAGGAGCAAAATGTGTTAGGTTAGGTTATATTACGATATAGACGTATATAATGTGCCCGCCGAGAAGTAGGGGCCGACCCGCCAGGAATGTTGGAAAATACTACATCCGAGATGTTAGGTTCCCTTAGGTTAGGATATATATCGTTATAGACGTATATAATGTGCGCACCGAGAAGTACGGGCCGACACGACCGGGATTTTGTAAAACATTACCAGCGAGGGTCTAGATGGGTTAGGTTAGGTTATATTACGATATAGACGTTTATAATGTGCCCACCGAGAAGTAGGGGCCGACCCGCCAGGATTGTTGGAAAATACTACACCCGAGATGTTAGGTTCCCTTAGGTTAGGATATAAAAAGTTATAGACGTATATAATGCCCGCCCCAAGACGTACGTGACGACACGGCCGGGATTCTGTAAAACATTACCAGCGAGGGTCTAGATGGGTTAGGTTAGGTTATATTACGATATAGACGTATATAATGTGCCCGCCGAGAAGTAGGGGCCGACCCGCCAGGAATGTTGTGAAATACTACATTCGAGATGTTAGGTTGCCTTAGGTTAGGGTATATAACGTTATAGACGTATATAATGTCCGCACCGAGACATACGGGACGACACGACCGAGATTCTGTAAAACATTAACAGCGAGGGGCTAGATGGGTTAGGTTAGGTTATATTACGTTATAGACGTATATAATGTTCCCACCGAGAAGTGGGGCGGACCCGCCAGGAATGTTGTGAAACGCTACATTCGGGATGTTAGGTTGCCTTAGATTAGGGTATATAACGTTACAGATACATACAATGTCCCCTCCGAGAAGTACGGTCCGACGCGACCGGGATCTTGTAAAACATTACCAGCGAGTGTCTAGATGGGTTAGGTTAGGTTATATTACGATATAGACGTTTATAATGTGCCCACCGAGAAGTAGGGGCCGACCCGCCAGGATTGTTGGAAAATACTACACGCGAGATGTTAGGTTCCCTTAGGTTAGGATATATAAAGTTATAGACGTATATAATGTCCCCACGGAAGAGTACGGGCCGACACGACCGGGATTTTGTAAAACATTCCCAGCTAGGGGCTAGTTGGGTTAGGTTAGGTTATATTACGTTATAGACGTATATAATGTTCCCACCGAGAATTGGCGCCGACCCGCCAGGAATGTTGTGAAATACTACATCCGCGATGTTAGGTTCCCTTAGGTTAGTATATATAACGTTATAGACGTATATAATGTCCCCACCGAGAAGTACAGGCCGACACGACCGCGATTTTGTAAAACATTACCAGCCAGGGTCTAGATGGGTTAGGTTAGGTTATATTACGATATAGACGTATATAATGTGCCCCCCGAGAAGTAGAGGCCGACCCGCCAGGAATGTTGGAAAATACTACATCCGAGATGTTAAGTTGCCTTAGGTTAGGATATATAACGTTATAGACGTATATAATGTCCGCACCGAGACATACGGGACGACACGACCGAGATTCTGTAAAACATTAACAGCGAGGGGCTAGATGGGTTAGGTTAGGTTATATTACGTTATAGACGTATATAATGTTCCCACCGAGAAGTGGGGCGGACCCGCCAGGAATGTTGTGAAACGCTACATTCGGGATGTTAGGTTGCCTTAGATTAGGGTATATAACGTTACAGATACATACAATGTCCCTACCGAGACGTACGGGACGACACGCCGGGATTTTGTAAAACATTCCCAGCTAGGGCCTAGATGGGTTAGGTTAGGTTATATTACGTTATAGACGTATATAATGTTCCCACCGAGAATTGGCGCCGGCCCGGCCAGGAATGTTGTGAAATACTACATCCGAGATTTTGGTTCCCTTAGGCTAGGATATATAACGTTATAGACGTATATAGTGTCCGCACCGAGAAGTACGGGCCGACACGACCGGGATTTTGCGAAACATTCCCAGCTAGGGGCTAGATGGGTTAGGTTAGGTTATATTACGTTATAGACGTATATAATGTTCCCACCGAGAAGGGGGCCAACCCGCAAGGAATGTTGTGAAATACTACATCCGCGATGTTAGGTTCCCTTAGGTTAGGATATATAACGTTATTGACGTATATAATGCCCGCACCAGGACGTACGTGAAGACACGGCCGGGATTCTGTAAAACATTACCAGCGAGGGGCTAGATGGGTTAGGTTAGGTTATATTACGTTATAGACGTATATAATGTTCCCACCGAGAATTGGCGCCGGCCCGGCCAGGAATGTTGTGAAATACTACATGCGAGATTTTGGTTCCCTTAGGTTAGGATATATAACGTTATAGACGTATATAATGTCCCCACCGAGAAGTACGGTCCGACGCGACCGGGATCTTGTAAAACATTACCAGCGAGTGTCTAGATGGGTTAGGTTAGGTCATATTACGATATAGACGTATATAATGTGCCCACCGAGAAGTTGGGGCCGACCCGCCAGGAATGTTGGAATATACTACATCCGAGATGTTAGGTTCCCTTAGGTTAGGATATATATCGTTATAGACGTATATAATGTCCGCACCGAGAAGTACGGGCCGACACGACCGGGATTTTGTAAAACATTACCAGCGAGGGTCTAGATGGGTTAGGTTAGGTTATATTACGATATAGACGTATATAATGTGCCCACCGAGAAGTAGGGGCCGACCCGCCAGGATTGTTGTGAAATACTACATCCGAGATGTTAGGTTCCCTTAGGTTAGGATATATAAAGTTATAGACGTATATAATGACCGCACCAAGACGTACGTGAAGACACGGCCGGGATTCTGTAAAACATTACCAGCGAGGGGCTAGATGGGTTAGGTTAGGTTATATTACGTTATAGACGTATATAATGTTCCCACCGTGAAGAGGGGCCGACCCGCCAGGAATGTTGTGAAATACTACATTCGAGATGTGAGGTTGCCTTAGGTTAGGGTATATAACGTTACAGATGCATATAATGTCCCCACCGAGACGCACGGGACGACACGGCTGGGATTCTGTAAAACATTATCACCGAGGGGCAAAATGGGTTAGGTTAGGTTATATTACGATATAGACGTATATAATGTGCCCATCGAGAAGTAGAGGCCGACCCGCCAGGAATGTTGGAAAATACTACATCCGTGATGTTAGGTTCCCTTAGGTTAGGATATATAATGTTATAGACGTATATAATGTCCCCACGGAAAAGTACGGGCCGACACGACCGGGATTATGTAAAACATTACCAGCGAGGGTCTACATGGGTTAGGTTAGGTTATATTACGATATAGATGTATATAATGTGCCCACCGAGAAGTAGGGGCCGACTCGCCAGGAATGTTGGAAAATACTACATCCGAGATGTTAAGTTGCCTTAGGTTAGGATATATAACGTTATAGACGTATATAATGTCCGCACCGAGACATACGGGACGACACGACCGAGATTCTGTAAAACATTAACGGCGAGGGGATAGATGGGTTAGGTTAGGTTATATTACGTTATAGACGTATATAATGTTCCCACCGAGAAGTGGGGCGGACCCGCCAGGAATGTTGTGAAACGCTACATTCGGGATGTTAGGTTGCCTTAGATTAGGGTATATAACGTTACAGATACATACAATGTCCCTACCGAGACGTACGGGACGACACGCCGGGATTTTGTAAAACATTCCCAGCTAGGGCCTAGATGGGTTAGGTTAGGTTATATTACGTTATAGACGTATATAATGTTCCCACCGAGAATTGGCGCCGGCCCGGCCAGGAATGTTGTGAAATACTACATCCGAGATTTTGGTTCCCTTAGGCTAGGATATATAACGTTATAGACGTATATAGTGTCCGCACCGAGAAGTACGGGCCGACACGACCGGGATTTTGCGAAACATTCCCAGCTAGGGGCTAGATGGGTTAGGTTAGGTTATATTACGTTATAGACGTATATAATGTTCCCACCGAGAAGGGGGCCAACCCGCAAGGAATGTTGTGAAATACTACATCCGCGATGTTAGGTTCCCTTAGGTTAGGATATATAACGTTATTGACGTATATAATGCCCGCACCAGGACGTACGTGAAGACACGGCCGGGATTCTGTAAAACATTACCAGCGAGGGGCTAGATGGGTTAGGTTAGGTTATATTACGTTATAGACGTATATAATGTTCCCACCGAGAATTGGCGCCGGCCCGGCCAGGAATGTTGTGAAATACTACATGCGAGATTTTGGTTCCCTTAGGTTAGGATATATAACGTTATAGACGTATATAATGTCCCCACCAAGAAGTACGGTCCGACGCGACCGGGATCTTGTAAAACATTACCAGCGAGTGTCTAGATGGGTTAGGTTAGGTCATATTACGATATAGACGTATATAATGTGCCCACCGAGAAGTTGGGGCCGACCCGCCAGGAATGTTGGAATATACTACATCCGAGATGTTAGGTTCCCTTAGGTTAGGATATATATCGTTATAGACGTATATAATGTCCGCACCGAGAAGTACGGGCCGACACGACCGGGATTTTGTAAAACATTACCAGCGAGGGTCTAGATGGGTTAGGTTAGGTTATATTACGATATAGACGTATATAATGTGCCCACCGAGAAGTAGGGGCCGACCCGCCAGGATTGTTGTGAAATACTACATTCTAGATGTTAGGTTGCCTTAGGTTAGGGTATATAACGTTACAGATGCATATAATGTCCCCACCGAGACGCACGGGACGACACGGCTGGGATTCTGTAAAACATTATCACCGAGGGGCAAAATGGGTTAGGTTAGGTTATATTACGATATAGACGTATATAATGTGCCCATCGAGAAGTAGAGGCCGACCCGCCAGGAATGTTGGAAAATACTACATCCGTGATGTTAGGTTCCCTTAGGTTAGGATATATAATGTTATAGACGTATATAATGTCCCCACGGAAAAGTACGGGCCGACACGACCGGGATTATGTAAAACATTACCAGCGAGGGTCTACATGGGTTAGGTTAGGTTATATTACGATATAGATGTATATAATGTGCCCACCGAGAAGTAGGGGCCGACTCGCCAGGAATGTTGGAAAATACTACATCCGAGATGTTAAGTTGCCTTAGGTTAGGATATATAACGTTATAGACGTATATAATGTCCGCACCGAGACATACGGGACGACACGACCGAGATTCTGTAAAACATTAACGGCGAGGGGATAGATGGGTTAGGTTAGGTTATATTACGTTATAGACGTATATAATGTTCCCACCGTGAAGAGGGGCCGACCCGCCAGGAATGTTGTGAAATACTACATTCGAGATGTGAGGTTGCCTTAGGTTAGGGTATATAACGTTACAGATGCATATAATGTCCCCACCGAGACGTACGGGACGACGCGACCGGGATCTTGTAAAACATTACCAGCGAGTGTCTAGATGGGTTAGGTTAGGTTATATTACGATATAGACGTATATAATGTGCCCACCGAGAAGTTGGGGCCGACCCGCCAGGAATGTTGGAAAATACTACATCCGAGATGTTAGGTTCCCTTAGGTTAGGATATATATGGTTATAGACGTATATAATGTCCGCACCGAGAAGTACGGGCCGACACGACCGGTATTTTGTAAAACATTACCAGCGAGGGTCTAGATGGGTTAGGTTAGGTTATATTACGATATAGACGTTTATAATGTGCCCACCGAGAAGTAGGGGCCGACCCGCCAGGATTGTTGGAAGATACTACACCCGAGATGTTAGGTTCCCTTAGGTTAAGATATATAAAGTTATAGACGTATATAATGTAACCACGGAAGAGTACGGGCAGACACGACCGGGAATTTGTAAAACATTCCCAGCTAGGGGCTAGATGGGTTATGGTAGGTTATATTACGTTATAGACGTATATAATGTTCCCACCGAGAAGTGCGGCCGACCCGCCAGGAATGTTGTGAAATACTACATTCGAGATGTTAGGTTGCCTTAGGTTAGGGTATATAACGTTACAGATGCATATAATGTCCCCACCGAGACGTACGGGACGACACGGCTGGGATTCTGTAAAACATTATCACCGAGGGGCAAAATGGGTTAGGTTAGGTTATATTACGATATAGATGTATATAATGTGCCCACCGAGAAGTAGGGGCCGACCCGCCAGGAATGTTGGAAAATACTACATCCGAGATGTTAGGTTCCCTTAGGTTAGGATATATAAAGTTATAGACGTATATAATGACCGCACCAAGACGTACGTGAAGACACGGCCGGGATTCTGTAAAACATTACCAGCGAGGGGCTAGATGGGTTAGGTTAGGTTATATTACGTTATAGACGTATATAATGTTCCCACCGTGAAGAGGGGCCGACCCGCCAGGAATGTTGTGAAATACTACATTCGAGATGTGAGGTTGCCTTAGGTTAGGGTATATAACGTTACAGATGCATATAATGTCCCCACCGAGACGTACGGGACGACGCGACCGGGATCTTGTAAAACATTACCAGCGAGTGTCTAGATGGGTTAGGTTAGGTTATATTACGATATAGACGTATATAATGTGCCCACCGAGAAGTTGAGGCCGACCCGCCAGGAATGTTGGAAAATACTACATCCGAGATGTTAGGTTCCCTTAGGTTAGGATATATATGGTTATAGACGTATATAATGTCCGCACCGAGAAGTACGGGCCGACACGACCGGTATTTTGTAAAACATTACCAGCGAGGGTCTAGATGGGTTAGGTTAGGTTATATTACGATATAGACGTTTATAATGTGCCCACCGAGAAGTAGGGGCCGACCCGCCAGGATTGTTGGAAGATACTACACCCGAGATGTTAGGTTCCCTTAGGTTAAGATATATAAAGTTATAGACGTATATAATGTAACCACGGAAGAGTACGGGCAGACACGACCGGGAATTTGCAAAACATTCCCAGCTAGGGGCTAGATGGGTTATGGTAGGTTATATTACGTTATAGACGTATATAATGTTCCCACCGAGAAGTGGGGCCGACCCGCCAGGAATGTTGTGAAATACTACATTCGAGATGTTAGGTTGCCTTAGGCTAGGGTATATAACGTTACAGATGCATATAATGTCCCCACCGAGACGTACGGGACGACACGGCTGGGATTCTGTAAAACATTATCACCGAGGGGCAAAATGGGTTAGGTTAGGTTATATTACGATATAGATGTATATAATGTGCCCACCGAGAAGTAGGGGCCGACTCGCCAGGAATGTTGGAAAATACTACATCCGAGATGTTAAGTTGCCTTAAGTTAGGATATATAACGTTATAGACGTATATAATGTCCGCACCGAGACATACGGGACGACACGACCGAGATTCTGTAAAACATTAACAGCGAGGGGCTAGATGGGTTAGGTTAGGTTATATTACGTTATAGACGTATATAATGTTCCCACCGAGAAGTGGGGCGGACCCGCCAGGAATGTTGTGAAACGCTACATTCGGGAAGTTAGGTTGCCTTAGATTAGGGTATATAACGTTACAGATGCATACAATGTCCCTACCGAGACGTACGGGACGACACGCCGGGATTTTGTAAAACATTCCCAGCTAGGGCCTAGATGGGTTAGGTTAGGTTATATTACGTTATAGACGTATATAATGTTCCCACCGAGAATTGGCGCCGGCCCGGCCAGGAATGTTGTGAAATACTACATCCGAGATTTTGGTTCCCTTAGGTTAGGATATATAATGTTATAGACGTATATAGTGTCCGCACCGAGAAGTACGGGCCGACACGACCGGGATTTTGTGAAACATTCCCAGCTAGGGGCTAGATGGGTTAGGTTAGGTTATATTACGTTATAGACGTATATAATGTTCCCACCGAGAAGGGGGCCGACCCGCAAGGAATGTTGTGAAATACTACATCCGCAATGTTAAATTCCCTTAGGTTAGGATATATAACGTTATAGACGTATATAATGTCCCCACCGAGAAGTACGGTCCGACGCGACCGGGATCTTGTAAAACATTACCAGCGAGTGTCTAGATGGGTTAGGTTAGGTTATATTACGATATAGACGTATATAATGTGCCCACCGAGAAGTTGGGGCCGACCCGCCAGGAATGTTGGAGTATACTACATCCGAGATGTTAGGTTCCCTTAGGTTAGGATATATATCGTTATAGACGTATATAATGTCCGCACCGAGAAGTACGGGCCGACGCGACCGGGATCTTGTAAAACATTACCAGCGAGTGTCTAGATGGGTTAGGTTAGGTTATATTACGATATAGACGTATATAATGTGCCCGCCGAGAAGTAGGGGCCGACCCGCCAGGAATGTTGGAAAATACTACATCCGAGATGTTAGGTTCCCTTAGGTTAGGATATATAAAGTTATAGACGTATATAATGACCGCACCAAGACGTACGTGAAGACACGGCCGGGATTCTGTAAAACATTACCAGCGAGGGGCTAGATGGGTTAGGTTAGGTTATATTACGTTATAGACGTATATAATGTTCCCACCGAGAAGAGGGGCCGACCCGCCAGGAATGTTGTGAAATACTACATTCGAGATGTGAGGTTGCCTTAGGTTAGGGTATATAACGTTACAGATGCATATAATGTCCCCACCGAGACGTACGGGACGAAGCGACCGGGATCTTGTAAAACATTACCAGCGAGTGTCTAGATGGGTTAGGTTAGGTTATATTACGATATAGACGTATATAATGTGCCCACCGAGAAGTTGGGGCCGACCCGCCAGGAATGTTGGAAAATACTACATCCGAGGTGTTAGGTTCCCTTAGGTTAGGATATATATCGTTATAGACGTATATAATGTCCGCACCGAGAAGTACGGGCCGACACGACCGGTATTTTGTAAAACATTACCAGCGAGGGTCTAGATGGGTTAGGTTAGGTTATATTACGATATAGACGTTTATAATGTGCCCACCGAGAAGTAGGGGCCGACCCGCCAGGATTGTTGGAAGATACTACACCCGAGATGTTAGGTTCCCTTAGGTTAGGATATATAAAGTTATAGACGTATATAATGTAACCACGGAAGAGTACGGGCAGACACGACCGGGAATTTGTAAAACATTCCCAGCTAGGGGCTAGATGGGTTAGGGTAGGTTATATTACGATATAGACGTATATAATGTGCCCACCGAGAAGTAGGGGCCGAACCGCCAGGAATGTTGTGAAATACCTACATCCGAGATGTTAGGTTCCCTTAGGTTAGGATATATAACGTTATTGACGTATAGAATGTCCCAACCTAGAAGTACGGGACGACAAGGCTTGGATTCTGTAAAACATTATCACCGAGGAGCAAAATGTGTTAGGTTAGGTTATATTACGATATAGACGTATATAATGTGCCCGCCGAGAAGTAGGGGCCGACCCGCCAGGAATGTTGGAAAATACTACATCCGAGATGTTAGGTTCCCTTAGGTTAGGATATATATCGTTATAGACGTATATAATGTGCGCACCGAGAAGTACGGGCCGACACGACCGGGATTTTGTAAAACATTACCAGCGAGGGTCTAGATGGGTTAGGTTAGGTTATATTACGATATAGACGTTTATAATGTGCCCACCGAGAAGTAGGGGCCGACCCGCCAGGATTGTTGGAAAATACTACACCCGAGATGTTAGGTTCCCTTAGGTTAGGATATAAAAAGTTATAGACGTATATAATGCCCGCCCCAAGACGTACGTGACGACACGGCCGGGATTCTGTAAAACATTACCAGCGAGGGTCTAGATGGGTTAGGTTAGGTTATGTTACGATATAGACGTATATAATGTGCCCGCCGAGAAGTAGGGGCCGACCCGCCAGGAATGTTGTGAAATACTACATTCGAGATGTTAGGTTGCCTTAGGTTAGGGTATATAACGTTATAGACGTATATAATGTCCGCACCGAGACATACGGGACGACACGACCGAGATTCTGTAAAACATTAACAGCGAGGGGCTAGATGGGTTAGGTTAGGTTATATTACGTTATAGACGTATATAATGTTCCCACCGAGAAGTGGGGCGGACCCGCCAGGAATGTTGTGAAACGCTACATTCGGGATGTTAGGTTGCCTTAGATTAGGGTATATAACGTTACAGATACATACAATGTCCCCTCCGAGAAGTACGGTCCGACGCGACCGGGATCTTGTAAAACATTACCAGCGAGTGTCTAGATGGGTTAGGTTAGGTTATATTACGATATAGACGTTTATAATGTGCCCACCGAGAAGTAGGGGCCGACCCGCCAGGATTGTTGGAAAATACTACACGCGAGATGTTAGGTTCCCTTAGGTTAGGATATATAAAGTTATAGACGTATATAATGTCCCCACGGAAGAGTACGGGCCGACACGACCGGGATTTTGTAAAACATTCCCAGCTAGGGGCTAGTTGGGTTAGGTTAGGTTATATTACGTTATAGACGTATATAATGTTCCCACCGAGAATTGGCGCCGACCCGCCAGGAATGTTGTGAAATACTACATCCGCGATGTTAGGTTCCCTTAGGTTAGTATATATAACGTTATAGACGTATATAATGTCCCCACCGAGAAGTACAGGCCGACACGACCGCGATTTTGTAAAACATTACCAGCCAGGGTCTAGATGGGTTAGGTTAGGTTATATTACGATATAGACGTATATAATGTGCCCCCCGAGAAGTAGAGGCCGACCCGCCAGGAATGTTGGAAAATACTACATCCGAGATGTTAAGTTGCCTTAGGTTAGGATATATAACGTTATAGACGTATATAATGTCCGCACCGAGACATACGGGACGACACGACCGAGATTCTGTAAAACATTAACAGCGAGGGGCTAGATGGGTTAGGTTAGGTTATATTACGTTATAGACGTATATAATGTTCCCACCGAGAAGTGGGGCGGACCCGCCAGGAATGTTGTGAAACGCTACATTCGGGATGTTAGGTTGCCTTAGATTAGGGTATATAACGTTACAGATACATACAATGTCCCTACCGAGACGTACGGGACGACACGCCGGGATTTTGTAAAACATTCCCAGCTAGGGCCTAGATGGGTTAGGTTAGGTTATATTACGTTATAGACGTATATAATGTTCCCACCGAGAATTGGCGCCGGCCCGGCCAGGAATGTTGTGAAATACTACATCCGAGATTTTGGTTCCCTTAGGCTAGGATATATAACGTTATAGACGTATATAGTGTCCGCACCGAGAAGTACGGGCCGACACGACCGGGATTTTGCGAAACATTCCCAGCTAGGGGCTAGATGGGTTAGGTTAGGTTATATTACGTTATAGACGTATATAATGTTCCCACCGAGAAGGGGGCCAACCCGCAAGGAATGTTGTGAAATACTACATCCGCGATGTTAGGTTCCCTTAGGTTAGGATATATAACGTTATTGACGTATATAATGCCCGCACCAGGACGTACGTGAAGACACGGCCGGGATTCTGTAAAACATTACCAGCGAGGGGCTAGATGGGTTAGGTTAGGTTATATTACGTTATAGACGTATATAATGTTCCCACCGAGAATTGGCGCCGGCCCGGCCAGGAATGTTGTGAAATACTACATGCGAGATTTTGGTTCCCTTAGGTTAGGATATATAACGTTATAGACGTATATAATGTCCCCACCGAGAAGTACGGTCCGACGCGACCGGGATCTTGTAAAACATTACCAGCGAGTGTCTAGATGGGTTAGGTTAGGTCATATTACGATATAGACGTATATAATGTGCCCACCGAGAAGTTGGGGCCGACCCGCCAGGAATGTTGGAATATACTACATCCGAGATGTTAGGTTCCCTTAGGTTAGGATATATATCGTTATAGACGTATATAATGTCCGCACCGAGAAGTACGGGCCGACACGACCGGGATTTTGTAAAACATTACCAGCGAGGGTCTAGATGGGTTAGGTTAGGTTATATTACGATATAGACGTATATAATGTGCCCACCGAGAAGTAGGGGCCGACCCGCCAGGATTGTTGTGAAATACTACATCCGAGATGTTAGGTTCCCTTAGGTTAGGATATATAAAGTTATAGACGTATATAATGACCGCACCAAGACGTACGTGAAGACACGGCCGGGATTCTGTAAAACATTACCAGCGAGGGGCTAGATGGGTTAGGTTAGGTTATATTACGTTATAGACGTATATAATGTTCCCACCGTGAAGAGGGGCCGACCCGCCAGGAATGTTGTGAAATACTACATTCGAGATGTGAGGTTGCCTTAGGTTAGGGTATATAACGTTACAGATGCATATAATGTCCCCACCGAGACGCACGGGACGACACGGCTGGGATTCTGTAAAACATTATCACCGAGGGGCAAAATGGGTTAGGTTAGGTTATATTACGATATAGACGTATATAATGTGCCCATCGAGAAGTAGAGGCCGACCCGCCAGGAATGTTGGAAAATACTACATCCGTGATGTTAGGTTCCCTTAGGTTAGGATATATAATGTTATAGACGTATATAATGTCCCCACGGAAAAGTACGGGCCGACACGACCGGGATTATGTAAAACATTACCAGCGAGGGTCTACATGGGTTAGGTTAGGTTATATTACGATATAGATGTATATAATGTGCCCACCGAGAAGTAGGGGCCGACTCGCCAGGAATGTTGGAAAATACTACATCCGAGATGTTAAGTTGCCTTAGGTTAGGATATATAACGTTATAGACGTATATAATGTCCGCACCGAGACATACGGGACGACACGACCGAGATTCTGTAAAACATTAACGGCGAGGGGATAGATGGGTTAGGTTAGGTTATATTACGTTATAGACGTATATAATGTTCCCACCGAGAAGTGGGGCGGACCCGCCAGGAATGTTGTGAAACGCTACATTCGGGATGTTAGGTTGCCTTAGATTAGGGTATATAACGTTACAGATACATACAATGTCCCTACCGAGACGTACGGGACGACACGCCGGGATTTTGTAAAACATTCCCAGCTAGGGCCTAGATGGGTTAGGTTAGGTTATATTACGTTATAGACGTATATAATGTTCCCACCGAGAATTGGCGCCGGCCCGGCCAGGAATGTTGTGAAATACTACATCCGAGATTTTGGTTCCCTTAGGCTAGGATATATAACGTTATAGACGTATATAGTGTCCGCACCGAGAAGTACGGGCCGACACGACCGGGATTTTGCGAAACATTCCCAGCTAGGGGCTAGATGGGTTAGGTTAGGTTATATTACGTTATAGACGTATATAATGTTCCCACCGAGAAGGGGGCCAACCCGCAAGGAATGTTGTGAAATACTACATCCGCGATGTTAGGTTCCCTTAGGTTAGGATATATAACGTTATTGACGTATATAATGCCCGCACCAGGACGTACGTGAAGACACGGCCGGGATTCTGTAAAACATTACCAGCGAGGGGCTAGATGGGTTAGGTTAGGTTATATTACGTTATAGACGTATATAATGTTCCCACCGAGAATTGGCGCCGGCCCGGCCAGGAATGTTGTGAAATACTACATGCGAGATTTTGGTTCCCTTAGGTTAGGATATATAACGTTATAGACGTATATAATGTCCCCACCAAGAAGTACGGTCCGACGCGACCGGGATCTTGTAAAACATTACCAGCGAGTGTCTAGATGGGTTAGGTTAGGTCATATTACGATATAGACGTATATAATGTGCCCACCGAGAAGTTGGGGCCGACCCGCCAGGAATGTTGGAATATACTACATCCGAGATGTTAGGTTCCCTTAGGTTAGGATATATATCGTTATAGACGTATATAATGTCCGCACCGAGAAGTACGGGCCGACACGACCGGGATTTTGTAAAACATTACCAGCGAGGGTCTAGATGGGTTAGGTTAGGTTATATTACGATATAGACGTATATAATGTGCCCACCGAGAAGTAGGGGCCGACCCGCCAGGATTGTTGTGAAATACTACATTCTAGATGTTAGGTTGCCTTAGGTTAGGGTATATAACGTTACAGATGCATATAATGTCCCCACCGAGACGCACGGGACGACACGGCTGGGATTCTGTAAAACATTATCACCGAGGGGCAAAATGGGTTAGGTTAGGTTATATTACGATATAGACGTATATAATGTGCCCATCGAGAAGTAGAGGCCGACCCGCCAGGAATGTTGGAAAATACTACATCCGTGATGTTAGGTTCCCTTAGGTTAGGATATATAATGTTATAGACGTATATAATGTCCCCACGGAAAAGTACGGGCCGACACGACCGGGATTATGTAAAACATTACCAGCGAGGGTCTACATGGGTTAGGTTAGGTTATATTACGATATAGATGTATATAATGTGCCCACCGAGAAGTAGGGGCCGACTCGCCAGGAATGTTGGAAAATACTACATCCGAGATGTTAAGTTGCCTTAGGTTAGGATATATAACGTTATAGACGTATATAATGTCCGCACCGAGACATACGGGACGACACGACCGAGATTCTGTAAAACATTAACGGCGAGGGGATAGATGGGTTAGGTTAGGTTATATTACGTTATAGACGTATATAATGTTCCCACCGAGAAGTGGGGCGGACCCGCCAGGAATGTTGTGAAACGCTACATTCGGGATGTTAGGTTGCCTTAGATTAGGGTATATAACGTTACAGATGCATACAATGTCCCTACCGAGACGTACGGGACGACACGCCGGGATTTTGTAAAACATTCCCAGCTAGGGCCTAGATGGGTTAGGTTAGGTTATATTACGTTATAGACGTATATAATGTTCCCACCGAGAATTGGCGCCGGCCCGGCCAGGAATGTTGTGAAATACTACATCCGAGATTTTGGTTCCCTTAGGTTAGGATATATAACGTTATAGACGTATATAGTGTCCGCACCGAGAAGTACGGGCCGACACGACCGGGATTTTGTGAAACATTCCCAGCTAGGGGCTAGATGGGTTAGGTTAGGTTATATTACGTTATAGACGTATATAATGTTCCCACCGAGAAGGGGGCCGACCCGCAAGGAATGTTGTGAAATACTACATCCGCCATGTTAAATTCCCTTAGGTTAGGATATATAACGTTATAGACGTATATAATGTCCCCACCGAGAAGTACGGTCCGACGCGACCGGGATCTTGTAAAACATTACCAGCGAGTGTCTAGATGGGTTAGGTTAGGTTATATTACGATATAGACGTATATAATGTGCCCACCGAGAAGTTGGGGCCGACCCGCCAGGAATGTTGGAGTATACTACATCCGAGATGTTAGGTTCCCTTAGGTTAGGATATATATCGTTATAGACGTATATAATGTCCGCACCGAGAAGTACGGGCCGACGCGACCGGGATCTTGTAAAACATTACCAGCGAGTGTCTATATGGGTTAGGTTAGGTTATATTACGATATAGACGTATATAATGTGCCCGCCGAGAAGTAGGGGCCGACCCGCCAGGAATGTTGGAAAATACTACATCCGAGATGTTAGGTTCCCTTAGGTTAGGATATATAAAGTTATAGACGTATATAATGACCACACCAAGACGTACGTGAAGACACGGCCGGGATTCTGTAAAACATTACCAGCTAGGGGCTAGATGGGTTAGGTTAGGTTATATTACGTTATAGACGTATATAATGTTCCCACCGTGAAGAGGGGCCGACCCGCCAGGAATGTTGTGAAATACTACATTCGAGATGTGAGGTTGCCTTAGGTTAGGGTATATAACGTTACAGATGCATATAATGTCCCCACCGAGACGTACGGGACGACGCGACCGGGATCTTGTAAAACATTACCAGCGAGTGTCTAGATGGGTTAGGTTAGGTTATATTACGATATAGACGTATATAATGTGCCCACCGAGAAGTTGGGGCCGACCCGCCAGGAATGTTGGAAAATACTACATCCGAGATGTTAGGTTCCCTTAGGTTAGGATATATATGGTTATAGACGTATATAATGTCCGCACCGAGAAGTACGGGCCGACACGACCGGTATTTTGTAAAACATTACCAGCGAGGGTCTAGATGGGTTAGGTTAGGTTATATTACGATATAGACGTTTATAATGTGCCCACCGAGAAGTAGGGGCCGACCCGCCAGGATTGTTGGAAGATACTACACCCGAGATGGTAGGTTCCCTTAGGTTAAGATATATAAAGTTATAGACGTATATAATGTAACCACGGAAGAGTACGGGCAGACACGACCGGGAATTTATAAAACATTCCCAGCTAGGGGCTAGATGGGTTATGGTAGGTTATATTACGTTATAGACGTATATAATGTTCCCACCGAGAAGTGGGGCCGACCCGCCAGGAATGTTGTGAAATACTACATTCGAGATGTTAGGTTGCCTTAGGTTAGGGTATATAACGTTACAGATGCATATAATGTCCCCACCGAGACGTACGGGACGACACGGCTGGGATTCTGTAAAACATTATCACCGAGGGGCAAAATGGGTTAGGTTAGGTTATATTACGATATAGATGTATATAATGTGCCCACCGAGAAGTAGGGGCCGACCCGCCAGGAATGTTGGAAAATACTACATCCGAGATGTTAGGTTCCCTTAGGTTAGGATATATAAAGTTATAGACGTATATAATGACCGCACCAAGACGTACGTGAAGACACGGCCGGGATTCTGTAAAACATTACCAGCGAGGGGCTAGATGGGTTAGGTTAGGTTATATTACGTTATAGACGTATATAATGTTCCCACCGTGAAGAGGGGCCGACCCGCCAGGAATGTTGTGAAATACTACATTCGAGATGTGAGGTTGCCTTAGGTTAGGGTATATAACGTTACAGATGCATATAATGTCCCCACCGAGACGTACGGGACGACGCGACCGGGATCTTGTAAAACATTACCAGCGAGTGTCTAGATGGGTTAGGTTAGGTTATATTACGATATAGACGTATATAATGTGCCCACCGAGAAGTTGGGGCCGACCCGCCAGGAATGTTGGAAAATACTACATCCGAGATGTTAGGTTCCCTTAGGTTAGGATATATATGGTTATAGACGTATATAATGTCCGCACCGAGAAGTACGGGCCGACACGACCGGTATTTTGTAAAACATTACCAGCGAGGGTCTAGATGGGTTAGGTTAGGTTATATTACGATATAGACGTTTATAATGTGCCCACCGAGAAGTAGGGGCCGACCCGCCAGGATTGTTGGAAGATACTACACCCGAGATGTTAGGTTCCCTTAGGTTAAGATATATAAAGTTATAGACGTATATAATGTAACCACGGAAGAGTACGGGCAGACACGACCGGGAATTTGTAAAACATTCCCAGCTAGGGGCTAGATGGGTTATGGTAGGTTATATTACGTTATAGACGTATATAATGTTCCCACCGAGAAGTGGGGCCGACCCGCCAGGAATGTTGTGAAATACTACATTCGAGATGTTAGGTTGCCTTAGGTTAGGGTATATAACGTTACAGATGCATATAATGTCCCCACCGAGACGTACGGGACGACACGGCTGGGATTCTGTAAAACATTATCACCGAGGGGCAAAATGGGTTAGGTTAGGTTATATTACGATATAGATGTATATAATGTGCCCACCGAGAAGTAGGGGCCGACTCGCCAGGAATGTTGGAAAATACTACATCCGAGATGTTAAGTTGCCTTAAGTTAGGATATATAACGTTATAGACGTATATAATGTCCGCACCGAGACATACGGGACGACACGACCGAGATTCTGTAAAACATTAACAGCGAGGGGCTAGATGGGTTAGGTTAGGTTATATTACGTTATAGACGTATATAATGTTCCCACCGAGAAGTGGGGCGGACCCGCCAGGAATGTTGTGAAACGCTACATTCGGGATGTTAGGTTGCCTTAGATTAGGGTATATAACGTTACAGATGCATACAATGTCCCTACCGAGACGTACGGGACGACACGCCGGGATTTTGTAAAACATTCCCAGCTAGGGCCTAGATGGGTTAGGTTAGGTTATATTACGTTATAGACGTATATAATGTTCCCACCGAGAATTGGCGCCGGCCCGGCCAGGAATGTTGTGAAATACTACATCCGAGATTTTGGTTCCCTTAGGTTAGGATATATAATGTTATAGACGTATATAGTGTCCGCACCGAGAAGTACGGGCCGACACGACCGGGATTTTGTGAAACATTCCCAGCTAGGGGCTAGATGGGTTAGGTTAGGTTATATTACGTTATAGACGTATATAATGTTCCCACCGAGAAGGGGGCCGACCCGCAAGGAATGTTGTGAAATACTACATCCGCAATGTTAAATTCCCTTAGGTTAGGATATATAACGTTATAGACGTATATAATGTCCCCACCGAGAAGTACGGTCCGACGCGACCGGGATCTTGTAAAACATTACCAGCGAGTGTCTAGATGGGTTAGGTTAGGTTATATTACGATATAGACGTATATAATGTGCCCACCGAGAAGTTGGGGCCGACCCGCCAGGAATGTTGGAGTATACTACATCCGAGATGTTAGGTTCCCTTAGGTTAGGATATATATCGTTATAGACGTATATAATGTCCGCACCGAGAAGTACGGGCCGACGCGACCGGGATCTTGTAAAACATTACCAGCGAGTGTCTAGATGGGTTAGGTTAGGTTATATTACGATATAGACGTATATAATGTGCCCGCCGAGAAGTAGGGGCCGACCCGCCAGGAATGTTGGAAAATACTACATCCGAGATGTTAGGTTCCCTTAGGTTAGGATATATAAAGTTATAGACGTATATAATGACCGCACCAAGACGTACGTGAAGACACGGCCGGGATTCTGTAAAACATTACCAGCGAGGGGCTAGATGGGTTAGGTTAGGTTATATTACGTTATAGACGTATATAATGTTCCCACCGAGAAGAGGGGCCGACCCGCCAGGAATGTTGTGAAATACTACATTCGAGATGTGAGGTTGCCTTAGGTTAGGGTATATAACGTTACAGATGCATATAATGTCCCCACCGAGACGTACGGGACGAAGCGACCGGGATCTTGTAAAACATTACCAGCGAGTGTCTAGATGGGTTAGGTTAGGTTATATTACGATATAGACGTATATAATGTGCCCACCGAGAAGTTGGGGCCGACCCGCCAGGAATGTTGGAAAATACTACATCCGAGGTGTTAGGTTCCCTTAGGTTAGGATATATATCGTTATAGACGTATATAATGTCCGCACCGAGAAGTACGGGCCGACACGACCGGTATTTTGTAAAACATTACCAGCGAGGGTCTAGATGGGTTAGGTTAGGTTATATTACGATATAGACGTTTATAATGTGCCCACCGAGAAGTAGGGGCCGACCCGCCAGGATTGTTGGAAGATACTACACCCGAGATGTTAGGTTCCCTTAGGTTAGGATATATAAAGTTATAGACGTATATAATGTAACCACGGAAGAGTACGGGCAGACACGACCGGGAATTTGTAAAACATTCCCAGCTAGGGGCTAGATGGGTTAGGGTAGGTTATATTACGATATAGACGTATATAATGTGCCCACCGAGAAGTAGGGGCCGAACCGCCAGGAATGTTGTGAAATACCTACATCCGAGATGTTAGGTTCCCTTAGGTTAGGATATATAACGTTATTGACGTATAGAATGTCCCAACCTAGAAGTACGGGACGACAAGGCTTGGATTCTGTAAAACATTATCACCGAGGAGCAAAATGTGTTAGGTTAGGTTATATTACGATATAGACGTATATAATGTGCCCGCCGAGAAGTAGGGGCCGACCCGCCAGGAATGTTGGAAAATACTACATCCGAGATGTTAGGTTCCCTTAGGTTAGGATATATATCGTTATAGACGTATATAATGTGCGCACCGAGAAGTACGGGCCGACACGACCGGGATTTTGTAAAACATTACCAGCGAGGGTCTAGATGGGTTAGGTTAGTTTATATTACGATATAGACGTTTATAATGTGCCCACCGAGAAGTAGGGGCCGACCCGCCAGGATTGTTGGAAAATACTACACCCGAGATGTTAGGTTCCCTTAGGTTAGGATATAAAAAGTTATAGACGTATATAATGCCCGCCCCAAGACGTACGTGACGACACGGCCGGGATTCTGTAAAACATTACCAGCGAGGGTCTAGATGGGTTAGGTTAGGTTATATTACGATATAGACGTATATAATGTGCCCGCCGAGAAGTAGGGGCCGACCCGCCAGGAATGTTGTGAAATACTACATTCGAGATGTTAGGTTGCCTTAGGTTAGGGTATATAACGTTACAGATGCATATAATGTCCCCACCGAGACGCACGGGACGACACGGCTGGGATTCTGTAAAACATTATCACCGAGGGCCAAAATGGGTTAGGTTAGGTTATATTACGTTATAGACGTATATAATGTTCCCACCGAGAAGAGGGGCCGACCTGCCAGGAATGTTGTGAAATACTACATTCGAGATGTTAGGTTGCCTTAGGTTAGGGTATATAACGTTACAGATGCATATAATGTCCCCACCGAGACGTACGGGACGACACGGCTGGGATTCTGTAAAACATTATCACCGAGGAGCAAAATGGGTTAGGTTAGGTTATATTACGATATAGACGTATATAGTGTGCCCGCCGAGAAGTAGGGGCCGATCCGCCAGGAATGTTGGAAAATAATACATCCGAGATGTTAGGTTCCCTTAGGTTAGGATATATAAAGTTATAGACGTATATAATGCCCGCACCAAGACGTACGTGACGACACGGCCCGGATTCTGTAAAACATTATCACCGAGGAGCAAAATGGGTTAGGTTAGGCTATATTACGGTATAGATGTATATAATGTGCCCGCCGAGAAGTAGGGGCCGACCCGCCAGGAATGATGGAAAATACTACATCCGAGATGTTAGGTTCCCTTATGTTAGGATATATAAAGTTATAGACGTATATAATGCCCGCACCAAGACGTACGTGACGACACGGCCGGGATTCTGTAAAACATTACCAGCGAGGGGCTAGATGGGTTAGGTTAGGTTCTATTACGTTATAGACGTATATAATGTTCCCACCGAGAAGTGGGGCCGACCCGCCAGGAATGTTCTGAAATACTACATTCGAGATGTTAGGTTGCCTTAGGTTAGGGTATATAACGTTACAGATGCATATAATGTCCCCACCGAGACGCACAGGACGACACGGCTGGGATTCTGTAAAACATTATCACCGAGGGCCAAAATGGGTTAGGTTAGGTTATATTACGATATAGACGTATATAATGTGCCCACCGAGAAGTAGAGGCCGACCCGCCAGGAATGTTGGAAAATACTACATCCGAGATGTTAAGTTGCCTTAGGTTAGGATATATAACGTTATAGACGTATATAATGTCCGCACCGAGACATACGTGACGACACGGCCGGGATTCTGTAAAACATTACCAGCGAGGGGCTAGATGGGTTAGGTTAGGTTATATTACGTTATAGACGTATATAATGTTCCCACCGAGAAGTGGGGCCGACCCGCCAGGAATGTTGTGAAATACTACATTCGAGATGTTAGGTTGCCTTAGGTTAGGGTATATAACGTTACAGATGCATATAATGTCCCCACCGAGAAGTACGGGCCGACACGACCGCGATTTTGTAAAACATTACCAGCCAGGGTCTAGATGGGTTAGGTTAGGTTATATTACGATATAGACGTATATAATGTGCCCGCCGAGAAGTAGGGGCCGAACCCCCGGCAATGTTGGAAAATACTACATCTGAGATGTTAGGTACCTTTAGGTTAGGATATATAAATTTATAGACGTATATAATGTCCCCACGGAAGTGTACGGGCCGACACGACCGGGATTTTGTAAAACATTCCCAGCTAGGGGCTAGTTGGGTTAGGTTAGGTTATATTACGTTATAGACGTATATAATGTTCCCACCGAGAATTGGCGCCGACCCGCCAGGAATGTTGTGAAATACTACATCCGCGATGTTAGGTTCCCTTAGGTTAGTATATATAACGTTATAGACGTATATAATGTCCCCACCGAGAAGTACGGGCCGACACGACCGCGATTTTGTAAAACATTACCAGCCAGGGTCTAGATGTGTTAGGTTAGGTTATATTACGATATAGACGTATATAATGTCCCCACCGAGAAGTACGGTCCGACGCGACCGGGATCTTGTAAAACATTACCAGTGAGTGTCTAGATGGGTTAGGTTAGGTCATATTACGATATAGACGTATATAATGTGCCCACCGAGAAGTTGGGGCCGACCCGCCAGGAATGTTGGAATATACTACATCCGAGATGTTAGGTTCCCTTAGGTTAGGATATATATCGTTATAGACGTATATAATGTCCGCACCGAGAAGTACGGGCCGACACGACCGGGATTTTGTAAAACATTACCAGCGAGGGTCTAGATGGGTTAGGTTAGGTTATATTACGATATAGACGTATATAATGTGCCCACCGAGAAGTAGGGGCCGACCCGCCAGGATTGTTGTGAAATACTACATCCGAGATGTTAGGTTCCCTTAGGTTAGGATATATAACGTTATTGACGTATATAATGCCGCACAAAGACGTACGTGAAGACACGGCCGGGATTCTGTAAAACATTACCAGCGAGGGGCTAGATGGGTTAGGTTAGGTTATATTACGTTATAGACGTATATAATGTTCCCACCGAGAATTGGCGCCGGCCCGGCCAGGAATGTTGTGAAATACTACATGCGAGATTTTGGTTCCCTTAGGTTAGGATATATAACGTTATAGACGTATATAATGTCCCCACCGTGAAGTACGGTCCGACGCGACCGGGATCTTGTAAAACATTACCAGCGAGTGTCTAGATGGGTTAGGTTAGGTCATATTACGATATAGACGTATATAATGTGCCCACCGAGAAGTAGGGGCCGACCCGCCAGGAATGTTGGAATATACTACATCCGAGATGTTAGGTTCCCTTAGGTTAGGATATATAACGTTATAGACGTATATAATATCCGCACCGAGACATACGGGAAGACACGACCGAGATTCTATAAAACATTACCAGCGAGGGGCTAGATGGGTTAGGTTAGGTCATATTACGTTATAGACGTATATAATGTTCCCACCGAGAATTGGCGCCGGCCCGGCCAGGAATGTTGTGAAATACTACATCCGAGATTTTGGTTCCCTTAGGTTAGGATATATAACGTTATAGACGTATATAGTGTCCGCACCGAGAAGTACGGGCCGACACGACCGGGATTTTGTGAAACATTCCCAGCTAGGGGCTAGATGGGTTAGGTTAGGTTATATTACGTTACAGACGTATATAATGTTCCCACCGAGAAGGGGGCCGACCCGCAAGGAATGTTGTGAAATACTACATCCGCGATGTTAAATTCCCTTAGGTTAGGATATATAACGTTATTGACATATATAATGCCCGCACCAAGACGTACGTGAAGACACGGCCGGGATTCTGTAAAACATTACCAGCGAGGGGCTAGATGGGTTAGGTTAGGTTATATTACGATATAGACGTATATAATGTTCCCACCGAGAAGTGGGGCCGACCCCCAAGGAATGTTGTGAAATACTACATCCGCGATGTTAGGTTCCCTTAGGTTAGGATATATAACGTTAAAGACGTATATAATGTCCCCTCCGAGAAGTACGGTCCGACGCGACCGGGATCTTGTAAAACATTACCAGCGAGTGTCTAGATGGGTTAGGTTAGGTTATATTACGATATAGACGTATATAATGTGCCCACCGAGAAGTTGGGGCCGACCCGCCAAGAATGTTGGAAAATACTACATCCGAGATGTTAGGTTCCCTTAGGTTAGGATATATATCGTTATAGACGTATATAATGTGCGCACCGAGAAGTACGGGCCGACACGACCGGGATTTTGTAAAACATTACCAGCGAGGGTCTAGATGGGTTAGGTTAGGTTATATTACGATATAGACGTTTATAATGTGCCCACCGAGAAGTAGGGGCCGACCCGCCAGGATTGTTGGAAAATACTACACGCGAGATGTTAGGTTCCCTTAGGTTAGGATATATAAAGTTATAGACGTATATAATGTCCCCACGGAAGAGTACGGGCCGACACGACCGGGATTTTGTAAAACATTCCCAGCTAGGGGCTAGTTGGGTTAGGTTAGGTTATATTACGTTATAGACGTATATAATGTTCCCACCGAGAATTGGCGCCGACCCGCCAGGAATGTTGTGAAATACTACATCCGCGATGTTAGGTTCCCTTAGGTTAGTATATATAACGTTATAGACGTATATAATGTCCCCACCGAGAAGTACAGGCCGACACGACCGCGATTTTGTAAAACATTACCAGCCAGGGTCTAGATGGGTTAGGTTAGGTTATATTACGATATAGACGTATATAATGTGCCCACCGAGAAGTTGAGGCCGACCCGCCAGGAATGTTGGAAAATACTACATCCGAGATGTTAAGTTGCCTTAGGTTAGGATATATAACGTTATAGACGTATATAATGTCCGCACCGAGACATACGGGACGACACGACCGAGATTCTGTAAAACATTAACAGCGAGGGGCTAGATGGGTTAGGTTAGGTTATATTACGTTATAGACGTATATAATGTTCCCACCGAGAAGGGGGCCGACCCGCAAGGAATGTTGTGAAATACTACATCCGCGATGTTATATTCCCTTAGGTTAGGATATATAACGTTATAGACGTATATAATGTCCCCACCGAGAAGTACGGTCCGACGCGACCGGGATCTTGTAAAACATTACCAGCGAGTGTCTAGATGGGTTAGGTTAGGTTATATTACGATATAGACGTATATAATGTGCCCGCCAAGAAGTAGGGGCCGACCCGCCAGGAATGATGGAAAATACTACATCCGAGATGTTAGGTTCCCTTAGGTTAGGATATATAAAGTTATAGACGTATATAATGACCGCACCAAGACGTACGTGAAGACACGGCCGGGATTCTGTAAAACATTACCAGCGAGGGGCTGGATGTGTTAGGTTAGGTTATATTACGTTATAGACGTATATAATGTTCCCACCGAGAAGAGGGGCCGACCCGCCAGGAATGTTGTGAAATACTACATTCGAGATGTGAGGTTGCCTTAGGTTAGGGTATATAACGTTACAGATGCATATAATGTCCCCACCGAGACGTACGGGACGACGCGACCGGGATCTTGTAAAACATTACCAGCGAGTGTCTAGATGGGTTAGGTTAGGTTATATTACGATATAGACGTATATAATGTGCCCACCGAGAAGTTGGGGCCGACCCGCCAGGAATGTTGGAATATACTACATCCGAGATGTTAGGTTCCCTTAGGTTACGATATATAATGTTATAGACGTATATAATGTCCCCACGGAAAAGTACGGGCCGACACGACCGGGATTCTGTAAAACATTACCAGCGAGGGTCTAGATGTGTTAGGTTAGGTTATATTACGATATAGACGTATATAATGTGCCCACCGAGAAGTAGGGGCCGACCCGCCAGGAATGTTGTGAAATACTACATCCGAGATGTTAGGTTCCCTTAGGTTAGGATATATAACGTTATTGATGTATATAATGTCCCAACCGAGAAGTACGGGCTGACACGACCGGGATTTTGTAAAACATTACCAGCGAGGGTCTAGATGGGTTAGGTTAGGTTATATTACGATATAGACGTATATAATGTGCCCGACAAGAAGTAGGGGCCGACCCGCCAGGACTGTTGGAAAATACTACATCCGAGATGTTAGGTTGCCTTAGGTTAGGGTATATAACGTTACAGATGCATATTTGTCCCCACCGAGACGTACGGGACGACACGGCCGGGATTCTGTAAAACATTACCAGCGAGGGGCTAGATGGGTTAGGTTAGGTTATATTACGTAATAGACGTATATAATGTTCCCACCGAGAAGTGGGGCCGACCCGCCAGGAATGTTGTGAAATACTACATTCGAGATGTTAGGTTGCCTTAGGTTAGGGTATATAACGTTACAGATGCATATAATGACCCCACCGAGACGTACGGGACGACACGGCTGGGATTCTGTAAAACATTATCACCGAGGGGCAAAGTGGGTTACGTTAGGTTATATTACGATATAGACGTATATAATGTGCCCACCGAGAAGTTGGGGCCGACCCGCCAGGAATGTTGGAAAATACTACATCCGAGATGTTAGGTTCCCTTAGGTTAGGATATATAATGTTATAGACGTATATAATGTCCCCACGGAAAAGTACGGGCCGACACGACCGGGATTCTGTAAAACATTACCAGCGAGGGTCTAGATGGGTTAGGTTAGGTTATATTACGATATCGACGTATATAATGTGCCCACCGAGAAGTAGGGGCCGACCGGCCAGGATTGTTGTGAAATACTACATCCGAGATGTTAGGTTCCCTTAGGTTAGGATATATAAAGTTATAGACGTATATAATGTAACCACGGAAGAGTACGGGCAGACACGACCGGGAATTTGTAAAACATTCCCAGCTAGGGGCTAGATGGGTTAGGGTAGGTTATATTACGATATAGACGTATATAATGTGCCCACCGAGAAGTAGGGGCCGAACCGCCAGGAATGTTGTGAAATACCTACATCCGAGATGTTAGGTTCCCTTAGGTTAGGATATATAACGTTATTGACGTATAGAATGTCCCAACCGAGAAGTACGGGACGACACGGCTTGGATTCTGTAAAACATTATCACCGAGGGGCAAAATGGGTTGGGTTAGGTTATATTACGATATAGACGTATATAATGTGCCCGCCGAGAAGTAGGGGCCGACCCGCCAGGAATGTTGGAAAATACTACATCCGAGATGTTAGGTTCCCTTAGGTTAGGATATATAAAGTTATAGACGTATATAATGACCGCACCAAGACGTACGTGAAGACACGGCCGGGATTCTGTAAAACATTACCAGCGAGGGGCTAGATGGGTTAGGTTAGGTTATATTACGTTATAGACGTATATAATGTTCCCACCGAGAAGAGGGGCCGACCCACCAGGAATGTTGTGAAATACTACATTCGAGATGTGAGGTTGCCTTAGGATAGGGTATATAACGTTACAGATGCATATAATGTCCCCACCGAGACGTACGGGACGACACGGCTGGGATTCTGTAAAACATTATCACCGAGGAGCAAAAGGGGTTAGGTTAGGTTATATTACGATATAGACGTATATAATGTTCCCACCGAGAAGTGGGGCCGACCCCCAAGGAATGTTGTGAAATACTACATCCGCGATGTTAGGTTCCCTTAGGTTAGGATATATAACGTTAAAGACGTATATAATGTCCCCTCCGAGAAGTACGGTCCGACGCGACCGGGATCTTGTAAAACATTACCAGCGAGTGTCTAGATGGGTGAGGTTAGGTCATATTACGATATAGACGTATATAATGTGCCCACCGAGAAGTTGGGGCCGACCCGCCAGGAATGTTGGAATATACTACATCCGAGATGTTAGGTTCCCTTAGGTTAGGATATATATCGTTATAGACGTATATAATGTCCGCACCGAGAAGTACGGGCCGACACGACCGGGATTTTGTAAAACATTACCAGCGAGGGTCTAGATGGGTTAGGTTAGGTTATATTACGATATAGACGTTTATAATGTGCCCACCGAGAAGTAGGGGCCGACCCGCCAGGATTGTTGGAAAATACTACACACGAGATGTTAGGTTCCCTTAGGTTAGGATATATAAAGTTATAGACGTATATAATGTCCCCACGGAAGAGTACGGGCCGACACGACCGGGATTTTGTAAAACATTCCCAGCTAGGGGCTAGTTGGGTTAGGTTAGGTTATATTACGTTATAGACGTATATAATGTTCCCACCGAGAATTGGCGCCGACCCGCCAGGAATGTTGTGAAATACTACATCCGCGATGTTAGGTTCCCTTAGGTTAGTATATATAACGTTATAGACGTATATAATGTCCCCACCGAGAAGTACGGGCCGACACGACCGCGATTTTGTAAAACATTACCAGCCAGGGTCTAGATGGGTTAGGTTAGGTTATATTACGATATAGACGTATATAATGTGCCCACCGAGAAGTAGAGGCCGACCCGCCAGGAATGTTGGAAAATACTACATCCGAGATGTTAAGTTGCCTTAGGTTAGGATATATAACGTTATAGACGTATATAATGTCCGCACCGAGACATACGGGACGACACGACCGAGATTCTGTAAAACATTAACAGCGAGGGGCTAGATGGGTTAGGTTAGGTTATATTACGTTATAGACGTATATAATGTTCCCACCGAGAAGTGGGGCGGACCCGCCAGGAATGTTGTGAAACGCTACATTCGGGATGTTAGGTTGCCTTAGATTAGGGTATATAACGTTACAGATACATACAATGTCCCTACCGAGACGTACGGGACGACACGCCGGGATTTTGTAAAACATTCCCAGCTAGGGCCTAGATGGGTTAGGTTAGGTTATATTACGTTATAGACGTATATAATGTTCCCACCGAGAATTGGCGCCGGCCCGGCCAGGAATGTTGTGAAATACTACATCCGAGATTTTGGTTCCCTTAGGCTAGGATATATAACGTTATAGACGTATATAGTGTCCGCACCGAGAAGTACGTGCCGACACGACCGGGATTTTGCGAAACATTCCCAGCGAGGGGCTAGATGGGTTAGGTTAGGTTATATTACGTTATAGACGTATATAATGTTCCCACCGAGAAGGGGGCCAACCCGCAAGGAATGTTGTGAAATACTACATCCGCGATGTTAGGTTCCCTTAGGTTAGGATATATAACGTTATTGACGTATATAATGCCCGCACCAAGACGTACGTGAAGACACGGCCGGGATTCTGTAAAACATTACCAGCGAGGGGCTAGATGGGTTAGGCTAGGTTATATTACGTTATAGACGTATATAATGTTCCCACCGAGAATTGGCGCCGGCCCGGCCAGGAATGTTGTGAAATACTACATGCGAGATTTTGGTTCCCTTAGGTTAGGATATATAACGTTATAGACGTATATAATGTCCCCACCGAGAAGTACGGTCCGACGCGACCGGGATCTTGTAAAACATTACCAGCGAGTGTCTAGATGGGTTAGGTTAGGTCATATTACGATATAGACGTATATAATGTGCCCACCGAGAAGTTGGGGCCGACCCGCCAGGAATGTTGGAATATACTACATCCGAGATGTTAGGTTCCCTTAGGTTAGGATATATATCGTTATAGACGTATATAATGTCCGCACCGAGAAGTACGGGCCGACACGACCGGGATTTTGTAAAACATTACCAGCGAGGGTCTAGATGGGTTAGGTTAGGTTATATTACGATATAGACGTATATAATGTGCCCACCGAGAAGTAGGGGCCGACCCGCCAGGATTGTTGTGAAATACTACATCCGAGATGTTAGGTTCCCTTAGGTTAGGATATATAACGTTATTGACATATATAATGCCGCACAAAGACGTACGTGAAGACACGGCCGGGATTCTGTAAAACATTACCAGCGAGGGGCTAGATGGGTTAGGTTAGGTTATATTACGTTATAGACGTATATAATGTTCCCACCGAGAATTGGCGCCGGCCCGGCCAGGAATGTTGTGAAATACTACATGCGAGATTTTGGTTCCCTAAGGTTAGGATATATAACGTTATAGACGTATATAATGACCCCACCGTGAAGTACGGTCCGACGCGACCGGGATCTTGTAAAACATTACCAGCGAGTGTCTAGATGGGTTAGGTTAGGTCATATTACGATATAGACGTATATAATGTGCCCACCGAGAAGTTGGGGCCGACCCGCCAGGAATGTTGGAATATACTACATCCGAGATGTTAGGTTCCCTTAGGTTAGGATATATAACGTTATAGACGTATATAATATCCGCACCGAGACATACGGGAAGACACGACCGAGATTCTATAAAACATTACCAGCGAGGGGCTAGATGGGTTAGGTTAGGTCATATTACGTTATAGACGTATATAATGTTCCCACCGAGAATTGGCGCCGGCCCGGCCAGGAATGTTGTGAAATACTACATCCGAGATTTTGGTTCCCTTAGGTTAGGATATATAACGTTATAGACGTATATAGTGTCCGCACCGAGAAGTACGGGCCGACACGACCGGGATTTTGTGAAACATTCCCAGCTAGGGGCTAGATGGGTTAGGTTAGGTTATATTACGTTACAGACGTATATAATGTTCCCACCGAGAAGGGGGCCGACCCGCAAGGAATGTTGTGAAATACTACATCCGCGATGTTAAATTCCCTTAGGTTAGGATATATAACGTTATTGACATATATAATGCCCGCACCAAGACGTACGTGAAGACACGGCCGGGATTCTGTAAAACATTACCAGCGAGGGGCTAGATGGGTTAGGTTAGGTTATATTACGATATAGACGTATATAATGTTCCCACCGAGAAGTGGGGCCGACCCCCAAGGAATGTTGTGAAATACTACATCCGCGATGTTAGGTTCCCTTAGGTTAGGATATATAACGTTAAAGACGTATATAATGTCCCCTCCGAGAAGTACGGTCCGACGCGACCGGGATCTTGTAAAACATTACCAGCGAGTGTCTAGATGGGTTAGGTTAGGTTATATTACGATATAGACGTATATAATGTGCCCACCGAGAAGTTGGGGCCGACCCGCCAAGAATGTTGGAAAATACTACATCCGAGATGTTAGGTTCCCTTAGGTTAGGATATATATCGTTATAGACGTATATAATGTGCGCACCGAGAAGTACGGGCCGACACGACCGGGATTTTGTAAAACATTACCAGCGAGGGTCTAGATGGGTTAGGTTAGGTTATATTACGATATAGACGTTTATAATGTGCCCACCGAGAAGTAGGGGCCGACCCGCCAGGATTGTTGGAAAATACTACACGCGAGATGTTAGGTTCCCTTAGGTTAGGATATATAAAGTTATAGACGTATATAATGTCCCCACGGAAGAGTACGGGCCGACACGACCGGGATTTTGTAAAACATTCCCAGCTAGGGGCTAGTTGGGTTAGGTTAGGTTATATTACGTTATAGACGTATATAATGTTCCCACCGAGAATTGGCGCCGACCCGCCAGGAATGTTGTGAAATACTACATCCGCGATGTTAGGTTCCCTTAGGTTAGTATATATAACGTTATAGACGTATATAATGTCCCCACCGAGAAGTACAGGCCGACACGACCGCGATTTTGTAAAACATTACCAGCCAGGGTCTAGATGGGTTAGGTTAGGTTATATTACGATATAGACGTATATAATGTGCCCACCGAGAAGTAGAGGCCGACCCGCCAGGAATGTTGGAAAATACTACATCCGAGATGTTAAGTTGCCTTAGGTTAGGATATATAACGTTATAGACGTATATAATGTCCGCACCGAGACATACGGGACGACACGACCGAGATTCTGTAAAACATTAACAGCGAGGGGCTAGATGGGTTAGGTTAGGTTATATTACGTTATAGACGTATATAATGTTCCCACCGAGAAGGGGGCCGACCCGCAAGGAATGTTGTGAAATACTACATCCGCGATGTTATATTCCCTTAGGTTAGGATATATAACGTTATAGACGTATATAATGTCCCCACCGAGAAGTACGGTCCGACGCGACCGGGATCTTGTAAAACATTACCAGCGAGTGTCTAGATGGGTTAGGTTAGGTTATATTACGATATAGACGTATATAATGTGCCCGCCAAGAAGTAGGGGCCGACCCGCCAGGAATGATGGAAAATACTACATCCGAGATGTTAGGTTCCCTTAGGTTAGGATATATAAAGTTATAGACGTATATAATGACCGCACCAAGACGTACGTGAAGACACGGCCGGGATTCTGTAAAACATTACCAGCGAGGGGCTGGATGTGTTAGGTTAGGTTATATTACGTTATAGACGTATATAATGTTCCCACCGAGAAGAGGGGCCGACCCGCCAGGAATGTTGTGAAATACTACATTCGAGATGTGAGGTTGCCTTAGGTTAGGGTATATAACGTTACAGATGCATATAATGTCCCCACCGAGACGTACGGGACGACGCGACCGGGATCTTGTAAAACATTACCAGCGAGTGTCTAGATGGGTTAGGTTAGGTTATATTACGATATAGACGTATATAATGTGCCCACCGAGAAGTTGGGGCCGACCCGCCAGGAATGTTGGAATATACTACATCCGAGATGTTAGGTTCCCTTAGGTTACGATATATAATGTTATAGACGTATATAATGTCCCCACGGAAAAGTACGGGCCGACACGACCGGGATTCTGTAAAACATTACCAGCGAGGGTCTAGATGTGTTAGGTTAGGTTATATTACGATATAGACGTATATAATGTGCCCACCGAGAAGTAGGGGCCGACCCGCCAGGAATGTTGTGAAATACTACATCCGAGATGTTAGGTTCCCTTAGGTTAGGATATATAACGTTATTGATGTATATAATGTCCCAACCGAGAAGTACGGGCTGACACGACCGGGATTTTGTAAAACATTACCAGCGAGGGTCTAGATGGGTTAGGTTAGGTTATATTACGATATAGACGTATATAATGTGCCCGACAAGAAGTAGGGGCCGACCCGCCAGGACTGTTGGAAAATACTACATCCGAGATGTTAGGTTGCCTTAGGTTAGGGTATATAACGTTACAGATGCATATTTGTCCCCACCGAGACGTACGGGACGACACGGCCGGGATTCTGTAAAACATTACCAGCGAGGGGCTAGATGGGTTAGGTTAGGTTATATTACGTAATAGACGTATATAATGTTCCCACCGAGAAGTGGGGCCGACCCGCCAGGAATGTTGTGAAATACTACATTCGAGATGTTAGGTTGCCTTAGGTTAGGGTATATAACGTTACAGATGCATATAATGACCCCACCGAGACGTACGGGACGACACGGCTGGGATTCTGTAAAACATTATCACCGAGGGGCAAAGTGGGTTACGTTAGGTTATATTACGATATAGACGTATATAATGTGCCCACCGAGAAGTTGGGGCCGACCCGCCAGGAATGTTGGAAAATACTACATCCGAGATGTTAGGTTCCCTTAGGTTAGGATATATAATGTTATAGACGTATATAATGTCCCCACGGAAAAGTACGGGCCGACACGACCGGGATTCTGTAAAACATTACCAGCGAGGGTCTAGATGGGTTAGGTTAGGTTATATTACGATATCGACGTATATAATGTGCCCACCGAGAAGTAGGGGCCGACCCGCCAGGATTGTTGTGAAATACTACATCCGAGATGTTAGGTTCCCTTAGGTTAGGATATATAAAGTTATAGACGTATATAATGTAACCACGGAAGAGTACGGGCAGACACGACCGGGAATTTGTAAAACATTCCCAGCTAGGGGCTAGATGGGTTAGGGTAGGTTATATTACGATATAGACGTATATAATGTGCCCACCGAGAAGTAGGGGCCGAACCGCCAGGAATGTTGTGAAATACCTACATCCGAGATGTTAGGTTCCCTTAGGTTAGGATATATAACGTTATTGACGTATAGAATGTCCCAACCGAGAAGTACGGGACGACACGGCTTGGATTCTGTAAAACATTATCACCGAGGGGCAAAATGGGTTGGGTTAGGTTATATTACGATATAGACGTATATAATGTGCCCGCCGAGAAGTAGGGGCCGACCCGCCAGGAATGTTGGAAAATACTACATCCGAGATGTTAGGTTCCCTTAGGTTAGGATATATAAAGTTATAGACGTATATAATGACCGCACCAAGACGTACGTGAAGACACGGCCGGGATTCTGTAAAACATTACCAGCGAGGGGCTAGATGGGTTAGGTTAGGTTATATTACGTTATAGACGTATATAATGTTCCCACCGAGAAGAGGGGCCGACCCACCAGGAATGTTGTGAAATACTACATTCGAGATGTGAGGTTGCCTTAGGATAGGGTATATAACGTTACAGATGCATATAATGTCCCCACCGAGACGTACGGGACGACACGGCTGGGATTCTGTAAAACATTATCACCGAGGAGCAAAAGGGGTTAGGTTAGGTTATATTACGATATAGACGTATATAATGTTCCCACCGAGAAGTGGGGCCGACCCCCAAGGAATGTTGTGAAATACTACATCCGCGATGTTAGGTTCCCTTAGGTTAGGATATATAACGTTAAAGACGTATATAATGTCCCCTCCGAGAAGTACGGTCCGACGCGACCGGGATCTTGTAAAACATTACCAGCGAGTGTCTAGATGGGTTAGGTTAGGTCATATTACGATATAGACGTATATAATGTGCCCACCGAGAAGTTGGGGCCGACCCGCCAGGAATGTTGGAATATACTACATCCGAGATGTTAGGTTCCCTTAGGTTAGGATATATATCGTTATAGACGTATATAATGTCCGCACCGAGAAGTACGGGCCGACACGACCGGGATTTTGTAAAACATTACCAGCGAGGGTCTAGATGGGTTAGGTTAGGTTATATTACGATATAGACGTTTATAATGTGCCCACCGAGAAGTAGGGGCCGACCCGCCAGGATTGTTGGAAAATACTACACACGAGATGTTAGGTTCCCTTAGGTTAGGATATATAAAGTTATAGACGTATATAATGTCCCCACGGAAGAGTACGGGCCGACACGACCGGGATTTTGTAAAACATTCCCAGCTAGGGGCTAGTTGGGTTAGGTTAGGTTATATTACGTTATAGACGTATATAATGTTCCCACCGAGAATTGGCGCCGACCCGCCAGGAATGTTGTGAAATACTACATCCGCGATGTTAGGTTCCCTTAGGTTAGTATATATAACGTTATAGACGTATATAATGTCCCCACCGAGAAGTACGGGCCGACACGACCGCGATTTTGTAAAACATTACCAGCCAGGGTCTAGATAGGTTAGGTTAGGTTATATTACGATATAGACGTATATAATGTGCCCACCGAGAAGTAGAGGCCGACCCGCCAGGAATGTTGGAAAATACTACATCCGAGATGTTAAGTTGCCTTAGGTTAGGATATATAACGTTATAGACGTATATAATGTCCGCACCGAGACATACGGGACGACACGACCGAGATTCTGTAAAACATTAACAGCGAGGGGCTAGATGGGTTAGGTTAGGTTATATTACGTTATAGACGTATATAATGTTCCCACCGAGAAGTGGGGCGGACCCGCCAGGAATGTTGTGAAACGCTACATTCGGGATGTTAGGTTGCCTTAGATTAGGGTATATAACGTTACAGATACATACAATGTCCCTACCGAGACGTACGGGACGACACGCCGGGATTTTGTAAAACATTCCCAGCTAGGGCCTAGATGGGTTAGGTTAGGTTATATTACGTTATAGACGTATATAATGTTCCCACCGAGAATTGGCGCCGGCCCGGCCAGGAATGTTGTGAAATACTACATCCGAGATTTTGGTTCCCTTAGGCTAGGATATATAACGTTATAGACGTATATAGTGTCCGCACCGAGAAGTACGTGCCGACACGACCGCGATTTTGCGAAACATTCCCAGCGAGGGGCTAGATGGGTTAGGTTAGGTTATATTACGTTATAGACGTATATAATGTTCCCACCGAGAAGGGGGCCAACCCGCAAGGAATGTTGTGAAATACTACATCCGCGATGTTAGGTTCCCTTAGGTTAGGATATATAACGTTATTGACGTATATAATGCCCGCACCAAGACGTACGTGAAGACACGGCCGGGATTCTGTAAAACATTACCAGCGAGGGGCTAGATGGGTTAGGCTAGGTTATATTACGTTATAGACGTATATAATGTTCCCACCGAGAATTGGCGCCGGCCCGGCCAGGAATGTTGTGAAATACTACATGCGAGATTTTGGTTCCCTTAGGTTAGGATATATAACGTTATAGACGTATATAATGTCCCCACCGAGAAGTACGGTCCGACGCGACCGGGATCTTGTAAAACATTACCAGCGAGTGTCTAGATGGGTTAGGTTAGGTCATATTACGATATAGACGTATATAATGTGCCCACCGAGAAGTTGGGGCCGACCCGCCAGGAATGTTGGAATATACTACATCCGAGATGTTAGGTTCCCTTAGGTTAGGATATATATCGTTATAGACGTATATAATGTCCGCACCGAGAAGTACGGGCCGACACGACCGGGATTTTGTAAAACATTACCAGCGAGGGTCTAGATGGGTTAGGTTAGGTTATATTACGATATAGACGTATATAATGTGCCCACCGAGAAGTAGGGGCCGACCCGCCAGGATTGTTGTGAAATACTACATCCGAGATGTTAGGTTCCCTTAGGTTAGGATATATAACGTTATTGACGTATATAATGCCGCACAAAGACGTACGTGAAGACACGGCTGGGATTCTGTAAAACATTATCACCGAGGAGCAAAAGGGGTTAGGTTAGGTTATATTACGATATAGACGTATATAATGTTCCCCCCGAGAAGTGGGGCCGACCCCCAAGGAATGTTGTGAAATACTACATCCGCGATGTTAGGTTCCCTTAGGTTAGGATATATAACGTTAAAGACGTATATAATGTCCCCTCCGAGAAGTACGGTCCGACGCGACCGGGATCTTGTAAAACATTACCAGCGAGTGTCTAGATGGGTTAGGCTAGGTCATATTACGATATAGACGTATATAATGTGCCCACCGAGAAGTTGGGGCCGACCCGCCAGGAATGTTGGAATATACTACATCCGAGATGTTAGGTTCCCTTAGGTTAGGATATATATCGTTATAGACGTATATAATGTCCGCACCGAGAAGTACGGGCCGACACGACCGGGATTTTGTAAAACATTACCAGCGAGGGTCTAGATGGGTTAGGTTAGGTTATATTACGATATAGACGTTTATAATGTGCCCACCGAGAAGTAGGGGCCGACCCGCCAGGATTGTTGGAAAATACTACACACGAGATGTTAGGTTCCCTTAGGTTAGGATATATAAAGTTATAGACGTATATAATGTCCCCACGGAAGAGTACGGGCCGACACGACCGGGATTTTGTAAAACATTCCCAGCTAGGGGCTAGTTGGGTTAGGTTAGGTTATATTACGTTATAGACGTATATAATGTTCCCACCGAGAATTGGCGCCGACCCGCCAGGAATGTTGTGAAATACTACATCCGCGATGTTAGGTTCCCTTAGGTTAGTATATATAACGTTATAGACGTATATAATGTCCCCACCGAGAAGTACGGGCCGACACGACCGCGATTTTGTAAAACATTACCAGCCAGGGTCTAGATAGGTTAGGTTAGGTTATATTACGATATAGACGTATATAATGTGCCCACCGAGAAGTAGAGGCCGACCCGCCAGGAATGTTGGAAAATACTACATCCGAGATGTTAAGTTGCCTTAGGTTAGGATATATAACGTTATAGACGTATATAATGTCCGCACCGAGACATACGGGACGACACGACCGAGATTCTGTAAAACATTAACAGCGAGGGGCTAGATGGGTTAGGTTAGGTTATATTACGTTATAGACGTATATAATGTTCCCACCGAGAAGTGGGGCGGACCCGCCAGGAATGTTGTGAAACGCTACATTCGGGATGTTAGGTTGCCTTAGATTAGGGTATATAACGTTACAGATACATACAATGTCCCTACCGAGACGTACGGGACGACACGCCGGGATTTTGTAAAACATTCCCAGCTAGGGCCTAGATGGGTTAGGTTAGGTTATATTACGTTATAGACGTATATAATGTTCCCACCGAGAATTGGCGCCGGCCCGGCCAGGAATGTTGTGAAATACTACATCCGAGATTTTGGTTCCCTTAGGCTAGGATATATAACGTTATAGACGTATATAGTGTCCGCACCGAGAAGTACGTGCCGACACGACCGCGATTTTGCGAAACATTCCCAGCGAGGGGCTAGATGGGTTAGGTTAGGTTATATTACGTTATAGACGTATATAATGTTCCCACCGAGAAGGGGGCTAACCCGCAAGGAATGTTGTGAAATACTACATCCGCGATGTTAGGTTCCCTTAGGTTAGGATATATAACGTTATTGACGTATATAATGCCCGCACCAAGACGTACGTGAAGACACGGCCGGGATTCTGTAAAACATTACCAGCGAGGGGCTAGATGGGTTAGGCTAGGTTATATTACGTTATAGACGTATATAATGTTCCCACCGAGAATTGGCGCCGGCCCGGCCAGGAATGTTGTGAAATACTACATGCGAGATTTTGGTTCCCTTATGTTAGGATATATAACGTTATAGACGTATATAATGTCCCCACCGAGAAGTACGGTCCGACGCGACCGGGATCTTGTAAAACATTACCAGCGAGTGTCTAGATGGGTTAGGTTAGGTCATATTACGATATAGACGTATATAATGTGCCCACCGAGAAGTTGGGGCCGACCCGCCAGGAATGTTGGAATATACTACATCCGAGATGTTAGGTTCCCTTAGGTTAGGATATATATCGTTATAGACGTATATAATGTCCGCACCGAGAAGTACGGGCCGACACGACCGGGATTTTGTAAAACATTACCAGCGAGGGTCTAGATGGGTTAGGTTAGGTTATATTACGATATAGACGTATATAATGTGCCCACCGAGAAGTAGGGGCCGACCCGCCAGGATTGTTGTGAAATACTACATCCGAGATGTTAGGTTCCCTTAGGTTAGGATATATAACGTTATTGACGTATATAATGCCGCACAAAGACGTACGTGAAGACACGGCCGGGATTCTGTAAAACATTACCAGCGAGGGGCTAGATGGGTTAGGTTAGGTTATATTACGTTATAGACGTATATAATGTTCCCACCGAGAATTGGCGCCGGCCCGGCCAGGAATGTTGTGAAATACTACATGCGAGATTTTGGTTCCCTAAGGTTAGGATATATAACGTTATAGACGTATATAATGACCCCACCGTGAAGTACGGTCCGACGCGACCGGGATCTTGTAAAACATTACCAGCGAGTGTCTAGATGGGTTAGGTTAGGTCATATTACGATATAGACGTATATAATGCGCCCACCGAGAAGTTGGGGCCGACCCGCCAGGAATGTTGGAATATACTACATCCGAGATGTTAGGTTCCCTTAGGTTAGGATATATATCGTTATAGACGTATATAATGTCCGCACCGAGAAGTACGGGCCGACACGACCGGGATTTTGTAAAACATTACCAGCGAGGGTCTAGATGGGTTAGGTTAGGTTATATTACGATATAGACGTTTATAATGTGCCCACCGAGAAGTAGGGGCCGACCCGCCAGGATTGTTGGAAAATACTACACACGAGATGTTAGGTTCCCTTAGGTTAGGATATATAAAGTTATAGACGTATATAATGTCCCCACGGAAGAGTACGGGCCGACACGACCGGGATTTTGTAAAACATTCCCAGCTAGGGGCTAGTTGGGTTAGGTTAGGTTATATTACGTTATAGACGTATATAATGTTCCCACCGAGAATTGGCGCCGACCCGCCAGGAATGTTGTGAAATACTACATCCGCGATGTTAGGTTCCCTTAGGTTAGTATATATAACGTTATAGACGTATATAATGTCCCCACCGAGAAGTACGGGCCGACACGACCGCGATTTTGTAAAACATTACCAGCCAGGGTCTAGATAGGTTAGGTTAGGTTATATTACGATATAGACGTATATAATGTGCCCACCGAGAAGTAGAGGCCGACCCGCCAGGAATGTTGGAAAATACTACATCCGAGATGTTAAGTTGCCTTAGGTTAGGATATATAACGTTATAGACGTATATAATGTCCGCACCGAGACATACGGGACGACACGACCGAGATTCTGTAAAACATTAACAGCGAGGGGCTAGATGGGTTAGGTTAGGTTATATTACGTTATAGACGTATATAATGTTCCCACCGAGAAGTGGGGCGGACCCGCCAGGAATGTTGTGAAACGCTACATTCGGGATGTTAGGTTGCCTTAGATTAGGGTATATAACGTTACAGATACATACAATGTCCCTACCGAGACGTACGGGACGACACGCCGGGATTTTGTAAAACATTCCCAGCTAGGGCCTAGATGGGTTAGGTTAGGTTATATTACGTTATAGACGTATATAATGTTCCCACCGAGAATTGGCGCCGGCCCGGCCAGGAATGTTGTGAAATACTACATCCGAGATTTTGGTTCCCTTAGGCTAGGATATATAACGTTATAGACGTATATAGTGTCCGCACCGAGAAGTACGTGCCGACACGACCGCGATTTTGCGAAACATTCCCAGCGAGGGGCTAGATGGGTTAGGTTAGGTTATATTACGTTATAGACGTATATAATGTTCCCACCGAGAATTGGCGCAGGCCAGGCCAGGAATGTTGTGAAATACTACATCCGAGATTTTGGTTCCCTTAGGTTAGGATATATAACGTTATAGACGTATATAGTGTCCGCACCGAGAAGTACGGGCCGACACGACCGGGATTTTGTGAAACATTCCCAGCTAGGGGCTAGATGGGTTAGGTTAGGTTATATTACGTTACAGACGTATATAATGTTCCCACCGAGAAGGGGGCCGACCCGCAAGGAATGTTGTGAAATACTACATCCGCGATGTTAAATTCCCTTAGGTTAGGATATATAACGTTATAGACGTATATAATGTCCCCACCGAGAAGTACGGTCCGACGCGACCGGGATCTTGTAAAACATTACCTGCGAGTGTCTAGATGGGTTAGGTTAGGTTATATTACGATATAGACGTATATAGTGTGCCCACCGAGAAGTTGGGGCCGACCCGCCAGGAATGTTGGAATATACTACATCCGAGATGTTAGGTTCCCTTAGGTTAGGATATATATCGTTATAGACGTATATAATGTCCGCACCGAGAAGTACGGGCCGACACGACCGGGATTTTGTAAAACATTACCAGCGAGGGTCTAGATGGGTTAGGTTAGGTTACATTACGATATAGACGTATATAATGTGCCCACCGAGAAGTAGGGGCCGACCCGCCAGCATTGTTGTGAAATACTACATCCGAGATGTTAGGTTCCCTTAGGTTAGGATATATAACGTTATTGACATATATAATGCCCGCACCAAGACGTACGTGAAGACACGGCCGGGATTCTGTAAAACATTACCAGCGAGGGGCTAGATGGGTTAGGTTAGGTTATATTACGTTATAGACGTATATAATGTTTCCACCGAGAATTGGCGCAGGCCAGGCCAGGAATGTTGTGAAATACTACATCCGAGATTTTGGTTCCCTTAGGTTAGGATATATAACGTTATAGACGTATATAGTGTCCGCACCGAGAAGTACGGGCCGACACGACCGGGATTTTGTGAAACATTCCCAGCTAGGGGCTAGATGGGTTAGGTTAGGTTATATTACGTTACAGACGTATATAATGTTCCCACCGAGAAGGGGGCCGACCCGCAAGGAATGTTGTGAAATACTACATCCGCGATGTTAAATTCCCTTAGGTTAGGATATATAACGTTATAGACGTATATAATGTCCCCACCGAGAAGTACGGTCCGACGCGACCGGGATCTTGTAAAACATTACCAGCGCGTGTCTAGATGGGTTAGGTTAGGTTATATTACGATATAGACGTATATAATGTGCCCACCGAGAAGTTGGGGCCGACCCGCCAGGAATGTTGGAATATACTACATCCGAGATGTTAGGTTCCCTTAGGTTAGGATATATATCGTTATAGACGTATATAATGTCCGCACCGAGAAGTACGGGCCGACACGAGCGGGATTTTGTAAAACATTACCAGCGAGGGTCTAGATGGGTTAGGTTAGGTTATATTACGATATCGACGTATATAATGTGCCCACCGAGAAGTAGGGGCCGACCCGCCAGGATTGTTGTGAAATACTACATCCGAGATGTTAGGTTCCCTTAGGTTAGGATATATAAAGTTATAGACGTATATAATGTAACCACGGAAGAGTACGGGCAGACACGACCGGGAATTTGTAAAACATTCCCAGCTAGGGGCTAGATGGGTTAGGGTAGGTTATATTACGATATAGACGTATATAATGTGCCCACCGAGAAGTAGGGGCCGAACCGCCAGGAATGTTGTGAAATACCTACATCCGAGATGTTAGGTTCCCTTAGGTTAGGATATATAACGTTATTGACGTATAGAATGTCCCAACCGAGAAGTACGGGACGACACGGCTTGGATTCTGTAAAACATTATCACCGAGGGGCAAAATGGGTTGGGTTAGGTTATATTACGATATAGACGTATATAATGTGCCCGCCGAGAAGTAGGGGCCGACCCGCCAGGAATGTTGGAAAATACTACATCCGAGATGTTAGGTTCCCTTAGGTTAGGATATATAAAGTTATAGACGTATATAATGACCGCACCAAGACGTACGTGAAGACACGGCCGGGATTCTGTAAAACATTACCAGCGAGGGGCTAGATGGGTTAGGTTAGGTTATATTACGTTATAGACGTATATAATGTTCCCACCGAGAAGAGGGGCCGACCCACCAGGAATGTTGTGAAATACTACATTCGAGATGTGAGGTTGCCTTAGGATAGGGTATATAACGTTACAGATGCATATAATGTCCCCACCGAGACGTACGGGACGACACGGCTGGGATTCTGTAAAACATTATCACCGAGGAGCAAAAGGGGTTAGGTTAGGTTATATTACGATATAGACGTATATAATGTTCCCACCGAGAAGTGGGGCCGACCCCCAAGGAATGTTGTGAAATACTACATCCGCGATGTTAGGTTCCCTTAGGTTAGGATATATAACGTTAAAGACGTATATAATGTCCCCTCCGAGAAGTACGGTCCGACGCGACCGGGATCTTGTAAAACATTACCAGCGAGTGTCTAGATGGGTTAGGTTAGGTCATATTACGATATAGACGTATATAATGTGCCCACCGAGAAGTTGGGGCCGACCCGCCAGGAATGTTGGAATATACTACATCCGAGATGTTAGGTTCCCTTAGGTTAGGATATATATCGTTATAGACGTATATAATGTCCGCACCGAGAAGTACGGGCCGACACGACCGGGATTTTGTAAAACATTACCAGCGAGGGTCTAGATGGGTTAGGTTAGGTTATATTACGATATAGACGTTTATAATGTGCCCACCGAGAAGTAGGGGCCGACCCGCCAGGATTGTTGGAAAATACTACACACGAGATGTTAGGTTCCCTTAGGTTAGGATATATAAAGTTATAGACGTATATAATGTCCCCACGGAAGAGTACGGGCCGACACGACCGGGATTTTGTAAAACATTCCCAGCTAGGGGCTAGTTGGGTTAGGTTAGGTTATATTACGTTATAGACGTATATAATGTTCCCACCGAGAATTGGCGCCGACCCGCCAGGAATGTTGTGAAATACTACATCCGCGATGTTAGGTTCCCTTAGGTTAGTATATATAACGTTATAGACGTATATAATGTCCCCACCGAGAAGTACGGGCCGACACGACCGCGATTTTGTAAAACATTACCAGCCAGGGTCTAGATGGGTTAGGTTAGGTTATATTACGATATAGACGTATATAATGTGCCCACCGAGAAGTAGAGGCCGACCCGCCAGGAATGTTGGAAAATACTACATCCGAGATGTTAAGTTGCCTTAGGTTAGGATATATAACGTTATAGACGTATATAATGTCCGCACCGAGACATACGGGACGACACGACCGAGATTCTGTAAAACATTAACAGCGAGGGGCTAGATGGGTTAGGTTAGGTTATATTACGTTATAGACGTATATAATGTTCCCACCGAGAAGTGGGGCGGACCCGCCAGGAATGTTGTGAAACGCTACATTCGGGATGTTAGGTTGCCTTAGATTAGGGTATATAACGTTACAGATACATACAATGTCCCTACCGAGACGTACGGGACGACACGCCGGGATTTTGTAAAACATTCCCAGCTAGGGCCTAGATGGGTTAGGTTAGGTTATATTACGTTATAGACGTATATAATGTTCCCACCGAGAATTGGCGCCGGCCCGGCCAGGAATGTTGTGAAATACTACATCCGAGATTTTGGTTCCCTTAGGCTAGGATATATAACGTTATAGACGTATATAGTGTCCGCACCGAGAAGTACGGGCCGACACGACCGGGATTTTGCGAAACATTCCCAGCGAGGGGCTAGATGGGTTAGGTTAGGTTATATTACGTTATAGACGTATATAATGTTCCCACCGAGAAGGGGGCCAACCCGCAAGGAATGTTGTGAAATACTACATCCGCGATGTTAGGTTCCCTTAGGTTAGGATATATAACGTTATTGACGTATATAATGCCCGCACCAAGACGTACGTGAAGACACGGCCGGGATTCTGTAAAACATTACCAGCGAGGGGCTAGATGGGTTAGGTTAGGTTATATTACGTTATAGACGTATATAATGTTCCCACCGAGAATTGGCGCCGGCCCGGCCAGGAATGTTGTGAAATACTACATGCGAGATTTTGGTTCCCTTAGGTTAGGATATATAACGTTATAGACGTATATAATGTCCCCACCGAGAAGTACGGTCCGACGCGACCGGGATCTTGTAAAACATTACCAGCGAGTGTCTAGATGGGTTAGGTTAGGTCATATTACGATATAGACGTATATAATGTGCCCACCGAGAAGTTGGGGCCGACCCGCCAGGAATGTTGGAATATACTACATCCGAGATGTTAGGTTCCCTTAGGTTAGGATATATATCGTTATAGACGTATATAATGTCCGCACCGAGAAGTACGGGCCGACACGTCCGGGATTTTGTAAAACATTACCAGCGAGGGTCTAGATGGGTTAGGTTAGGTTATATTACGATATAGACGTATATAATGTGCCCACCGAGAAGTAGGGGCCGACCCGCCAGGATTGTTGTGAAATACTACATCCGAGATGTTAGGTTCCCTTAGGTTAGGATATATAACGTTATTGACGTATATAATGCCGCACAAAGACGTACGTGAAGACACGGCCGGGATTCTGTAAAACATTACCAGCGAGGGGCTAGATGGGTTAGGTTAGGTTATATTACGTTATAGACGTATATAATGTTCCCACCGAGAATTGGCGCCGGCCCGGCCAGGAATGTTGTGAAATACTACATGCGAGATTTTGGTTCCCTTAGGTTAGGATATATAACGTTATAGACGTATATAATGACCCCACCGTGAAGTACGGTCCGACGCGACCGGGATCTTGTAAAACATTACCAGCGAGTGTCTAGATGGGTTAGGTTAGGTCATATTACGATATAGACGTATATAATGTGCCCACCGAGAAGTTGGGGCCGACCCGCCAGGAATGTTGGAATATACTACATCCGAGATGTTAGGTTCCCTTAGGTTAGGATATATAACGTTATAGACGTATATAATATCCGCACCGAGACATACGGGAAGACACGACCGAGATTCTATAAAACATTACCAGCGAGGGGCTAGATGGGTTAGGTTAGGTTATATTACGTTATAGACGTATATAATGTTCCCACCGAGAATTGGCGCCGGCCCGGCCAGGAATGTTGTGAAATACTACATCCGAGATTTTGGTTCCCTTAGGTTAGGATATATAACGTTATAGACGTATATAGTGTCCGCACCGAGAAGTACGGGCCGACACGACCGGGATTTTGTGAAACATTCCCAGCTAGGGGCTAGATGGGTTAGGTTAGGTTATATTACGTTACAGACGTATATAATGTTCCCACCGAGAAGGGGGCCGACCCGCAAGGAATGTTGTGAAATACTACATCCGCGATGTTAAATTCCCTTAGGTTAGGATATATAACGTTATAGACGTGTATAATGTCCCCACCGAGAAGTACGGTCCGACGCGACCGGGATCTTGTAAAACATTACCAGCGAGTGTCTAGATGGGTTAGGTTAGGTTATATTACGATATAGACGTATATAGTGTGCCCACCGAGAAGTTGGGGCCGACCCGCCAGGAATGTTGGAATATACTACATCCGAGATGTTAGGTTCCCTTAGGTTAGGATATATATCGTTATAGACGTATATAATGTCCGCACCGAGAAGTACGGGCCGACACGACCGGGATTTTGTAAAACATTACCAGCGAGGGTCTAGATGGGTTAGGTTAGGTTACATTACGATATAGACGTATATAATGTGCCCACCGAGAAGTAGGGGCCGACCCGCCAGCATTGTTGTGAAATACTACATCCGAGATGTTAGGTTCCCTTAGGTTAGGATATATAACGTTATTGACATATATAATGCCCGCACCAAGACGTACGTGAAGACACGGCCGGGATTCTGTAAAACATTACCAGCGAGGGGCTAGATGGGTTAGGTTAGGTTATATTACGTTATAGACGTATATAATGTTTCCACCGAGAATTGGCGCAGGCCAGGCCAGGAATGTTGTGAAATACTACATCCGAGATTTTGGTTCCCTTAGGTTAGGATATATAACGTTATAGACGTATATAGTGTCCGCACCGAGAAGTACGGGCCGACACGACCGGGATTTTGTGAAACATTCCCAGCTAGGGGCTAGATGGGTTAGGTTAGGTTATATTACGTTACAGACGTATATAATGTTCCCACCGAGAAGGGGGCCGACCCGCAAGGAATGTTGTGAAATACTACATCCGCGATGTTAAATTCCCTTAGGTTAGGATATATAACGTTATAGACGTATATAATGTCCCCACCGAGAAGTACGGTCCGACGCGACCGGGATCTTGTAAAACATTACCTGCGAGTGTCTAGATGGGTTAGGTTAGGTTATATTACGATATAGACGTATATAGTGTGCCCACCGAGAAGTTGGGGCCGACCCGCCAGGAATGTTGGAATATACTACATCCGAGATGTTAGGTTCCCTTAGGTTAGGATATATATCGTTATAGACGTATATAATGTCCGCACCGAGAAGTACGGGCCGACACGACCGGGATTTTGTAAAACATTACCAGCGAGGGTCTAGATGGGTTAGGTTAGGTTACATTACGATATAGACGTATATAATGTGCCCACCGAGAAGTGGGGCGGACCCGCCAGGAATGTTGTGAAACGCTACTTTCGGGATGTTAGGTTGCCTTAGATTAGGTTATATAACGTTACAGATGCATACAATGTCCCTACCGAGACGTACGGCACGACATGCCGGGATTTTGTAAAACATTCCCAGCTAGGGCCTAGATGGGTTAGGTTAGGTTATATTACGTTATAGACGTATATAATGTTCCCACCGAGAATTGGCGCCGGCCCGGCCAGGAATGTTGTGAAATACTACATCCGAGATTTTGGTTCCCTTAGGTTAGGATATATAACGTTATAGACGTATATAGTGTCCGCACCGAGAAGTACGGGCCGACACGACCGGGATTTTGTGAAACATTCCCAGCTAGGGGCTAGATGGGTTAGGTTAGGTTATATTACGTTACAGACGTATATAATGTTCCCACCGAGAAGGGGGCCGACCCGCAAGGAATGTTGTGAAATACTACATCCGCGATGTTATATTCCCTTAGGTTAGGATATATAACGTTATAGACGTATATAATGTCCGCACCGAGAAGTACGGGCCGACACGACCGGGATTTTGTAAAACATTACCAGCGAGGGTCTAGATGGGTTAGGTTAGGTTATATTACGATATCGACGTATATAATGTGCCCACCGAGAAGTAGGGGCCGACCCGCCAGGATTGTTGTGAAATACTACATCCGAGATGTTAGGTTCCCTTAGGTTAGGATATATAAAGTTATAGACGTATATAATGTAACCACGGAAGAGTACGGGCAGACACGACCGGGAATTTGTAAAACATTCCCAGCTAGGGGCTAGATGGGTTAGGGTAGGTTATATTGCGATATAGACGTATATAATGTGCCCACCGAGAAGTAGGGGCCGAACCGCCAGGAATGTTGTGAAATACCTACATCCGAGATGTTAGGTTCCCTTAGGTTAGGATATATAACGTTATTCACGTATAGAATGTCCCAACCGAGAAGTACGGGACGACACGGCTTGGATTCTGTAAAACATTATCACCGAGGGGCAAAATGGGTTGGGTTAGGTTATATTACGATATAGACGTATATAATGTGCCCGCCGAGAAGTAGGGGCCGACCCGCCAGGAATGTTGGAAAATACTACATCCGAGATGTTAGGTTCCCTTAGGTTAGGATATATAAAGTTATAGACGTATATAATGACCGCACCAAGACGTACGTGAAGACACGGCCGGGATTCTGTAAAACATTACCAGCGAGGGGCTAGATGGGTTAGGTTAGGTTATATTACGTTATAGACGTATATAATGTTCCCACCGAGAAGAGGGGCCGACCCACCAGGAATGTTGTGAAATACTACATTCGAGATGTGAGGTTGCCTTAGGATAGGGTATATAACGTTACAGATGCATATAATGTCCCCACCGAGACGTACGGGACGACACGGCTGGGATTCTGTAAAACATTATCACCGAGGAGCAAAAGGGGTTAGGTTAGGTTATATTACGATATAGACGTATATAATGTTCCCACCGAGAAGTGGGGCCGACCCCCAAGGAATGTTGTGAAATACTACATCCGCGATGTTAGGTTCCCTTAGGTTAGGATATATAACGTTAAAGACGTATATAATGTCCCCTCCGAGAAGTACGGTCCGACGCGACCGGGATCTTGTAAAACATTACCAGCGAGTGTCTAGATGGGTTAGGTTAGGTCATATTACGATATAGACGTATATAATGTGCCCACCGAGAAGTTGGGGCCGACCCGCCAGGAATGTTGGAATATACTACATCCGAGATGTTAGGTTCCCTTAGGTTAGGATATATATCGTTATAGACGTATATAATGTCCGCACCGAGAAGTACGGGCCGACACGACCGGGATTTTGTAAAACATTACCAGCGAGGGTCTAGATGGGTTAGGTTAGGTTACATTACGATATAGACGTATATAATGTGCCCACCGAGAAGTGGGGCGGACCCGCCAGGAATGTTGTGAAACGCTACTTTCGGGATGTTAGGTTGCCTTAGATTAGGTTATATAACGTTACAGATGCATACAATGTCCCTACCGAGACGTACGGCACGACATGCCGGGATTTTGTAAAACATTCCCAGCTAGGGCCTAGATGGGTTAGGTTAGGTTATATTACGTTATAGACGTATATAATGTTCCCACCGAGAATTGGCGCCGGCCCGGCCAGGAATGTTGTGAAATACTACATCCGAGATTTTGGTTCCCTTAGGTTAGGATATATAACGTTATAGACGTATATAGTGTCCGCACCGAGAAGTACGGGCCGACACGACCGGGATTTTGTGAAACATTCCCAGCTAGGGGCTAGATGGGTTAGGTTAGGTTATATTACGTTACAGACGTATATAATGTTCCCACCGAGAAGGGGGCCGACCCGCAAGGAATGTTGTGAAATACTACATCCGCGATGTTATATTCCCTTAGGTTAGGATATATAACGTTATAGACGTATATAATGTCCGCACCGAGAAGTACGGGCCGACACGACCGGGATTTTGTAAAACATTACCAGCGAGGGTCTAGATGGGTTAGGTTAGGTTATATTACGATATCGACGTATATAATGTGCCCACCGAGAAGTAGGGGCCGACCCGCCAGGATTGTTGTGAAATACTACATCCGAGATGTTAGGTTCCCTTAGGTTAGGATATATAAAGTTATAGACGTATATAATGTAACCACGGAAGAGTACGGGCAGACACGACCGGGAATTTGTAAAACATTCCCAGCTAGGGGCTAGATGGGTTAGGGTAGGTTATATTGCGATATAGACGTATATAATGTGCCCACCGAGAAGTAGGGGCCGAACCGCCAGGAATGTTGTGAAATACCTACATCCGAGATGTTAGGTTCCCTTAGGTTAGGATATATAACGTTATTCACGTATAGAATGTCCCAACCGAGAAGTACGGGACGACACGGCTTGGATTCTGTAAAACATTATCACCGAGGGGCAAAATGGGTTGGGTTAGGTTATATTACGATATAGACGTATATAATGTGCCCGCCGAGAAGTAGGGGCCGACCCGCCAGGAATGTTGGAAAATACTACATCCGAGATGTTAGGTTCCCTTAGGTTAGGATATATAAAGTTATAGACGTATATAATGACCGCACCAAGACGTACGTGAAGACACGGCCGGGATTCTGTAAAACATTACCAGCGAGGGGCTAGATGGGTTAGGTTAGGTTATATTACGTTATAGACGTATATAATGTTCCCACCGAGAAGAGGGGCCGACCCACCAGGAATGTTGTGAAATACTACATTCGAGATGTGAGGTTGCCTTAGGATAGGGTATATAACGTTACAGATGCATATAATGTCCCCACCGAGACGTACGGGACGACACGGCTGGGATTCTGTAAAACATTATCACCGAGGAGCAAAAGGGGTTAGGTTAGGTTATATTACGATATAGACGTATATAATGTTCCCACCGAGAAGTGGGGCCGACCCCCAAGGAATGTTGTGAAATACTACATCCGCGATGTTAGGTTCCCTTAGGTTAGGATATATAACGTTAAAGACGTATATAATGTCCCCTCCGAGAAGTACGGTCCGACGCGACCGGGATCTTGTAAAACATTACCAGCGAGTGTCTAGATGGGTTAGGTTAGGTCATATTACGATATAGACGTATATAATGTGCCCACCGAGAAGTTGGGGCCGACCCGCCAGGAATGTTGGAATATACTACATCCGAGATGTTAGGTTCCCTTAGGTTAGGATATATATCGTTATAGACGTATATAATGTCCGCACCGAGAAGTACGGGCCGACACGACCGGGATTTTGTAAAACATTACCAGCGAGGGTCTAGATGGGTTAGGTTAGGTTATATTACGATATCGACGTATATAATGTGCCCACCGAGAAGTAGGGGCCGACCCGCCAGGATTGTTGTGAAATACTACATCCGAGATGTTAGGTTCCCTTAGGTTAGGATATATAAAGTTATAGACGTATATAATGTAACCACGGAAGAGTACGGGCAGACACGACCGGGAATTTGTAAAACATTCCCAGCTAGGGGCTAGATGGGTTAGGGTAGGTTATATTGCGATATAGACGTATATAATGTGCCCACCGAGAAGTAGGGGCCGAACCGCCAGGAATGTTGTGAAATACCTACATCCGAGATGTTAGGTTCCCTTAGGTTAGGATATATAACGTTATTCACGTATAGAATGTCCCAACCGAGAAGTACGGGACGACACGGCTTGGATTCTGTAAAACATTATCACCGAGGGGCAAAATGGGTTGGGTTAGGTTATATTACGATATAGACGTATATAATGTGCCCGCCGAGAAGTAGGGGCCGACCCGCCAGGAATGTTGGAAAATACTACATCCGAGATGTTAGGTTCCCTTAGGTTAGGATATATAAAGTTATAGACGTATATAATGACCGCACCAAGACGTACGTGAAGACACGGCCGGGATTCTGTAAAACATTACCAGCGAGGGGCTAGATGGGTTAGGTTAGGTTATATTACGTTATAGACGTATATAATGTTCCCACCGAGAAGAGGGGCCGACCCACCAGGAATGTTGTGAAATACTACATTCGAGATGTGAGGTTGCCTTAGGATAGGGTATATAACGTTACAGATGCATATAATGTCCCCACCGAGACGTACGGGACGACACGGCTGGGATTCTGTAAAACATTATCACCGAGGAGCAAAAGGGGTTAGGTTAGGTTATATTACGATATAGACGTATATAATGTTCCCACCGAGAAGTGGGGCCGACCCCCAAGGAATGTTGTGAAATACTACATCCGCGATGTTAGGTTCCCTTAGGTTAGGATATATAACGTTAAAGACGTATATAATGTCCCCTCCGAGAAGTACGGTCCGACGCGACCGGGATCTTGTAAAACATTACCAGCGAGTGTCTAGATGGGTTAGGTTAGGTCATATTACGATATAGACGTATATAATGTGCCCACCGAGAAGTTGGGGCCGACCCGCCAGGAATGTTGGAATATACTACATCCGAGATGTTAGGTTCCCTTAGGTTAGGATATATATCGTTATAGACGTATATAATGTCCGCACCGAGAAGTACGGGCCGACACGACCGGGATTTTGTAAAACATTACCAGCGAGGGTCTAGATGGGTTAGGTTAGGTTACATTACGATATAGACGTATATAATGTGCCCACCGAGAAGTGGGGCGGACCCGCCAGGAATGTTGTGAAACGCTACTTTCGGGATGTTAGGTTGCCTTAGATTAGGTTATATAACGTTACAGATGCATACAATGTCCCTACCGAGACGTACGGCACGACATGCCGGGATTTTGTAAAACATTCCCAGCTAGGGCCTAGATGGGTTAGGTTAGGTTATATTACGTTATAGACGTATATAATGTTCCCACCGAGAATTGGCGCCGGCCCGGCCAGGAATGTTGTGAAATACTACATCCGAGATTTTGGTTCCCTTAGGTTAGGATATATAACGTTATAGACGTATATAGTGTCCGCACCGAGAAGTACGGGCCGACACGACCGGGATTTTGTGAAACATTCCCAGCTAGGGGCTAGATGGGTTAGGTTAGGTTATATTACGTTACAGACGTATATAATGTTCCCACCGAGAAGGGGGCCGACCCGCAAGGAATGTTGTGAAATACTACATCCGCGATGTTATATTCCCTTAGGTTAGGATATATAACGTTATAGACGTATATAATGTCCGCACCGAGAAGTACGGGCCGACACGACCGGGATTTTGTAAAACATTACCAGCGAGGGTCTAGATGGGTTAGGTTAGGTTATATTACGATATCGACGTATATAATGTGCCCACCGAGAAGTAGGGGCCGACCCGCCAGGATTGTTGTGAAATACTACATCCGAGATGTTAGGTTCCCTTAGGTTAGGATATATAAAGTTATAGACGTATATAATGTAACCACGGAAGAGTACGGGCAGACACGACCGGGAATTTGTAAAACATTCCCAGCTAGGGGCTAGATGGGTTAGGGTAGGTTATATTGCGATATAGACGTATATAATGTGCCCACCGAGAAGTAGGGGCCGAACCGCCAGGAATGTTGTGAAATACCTACATCCGAGATGTTAGGTTCCCTTAGGTTAGGATATATAACGTTATTCACGTATAGAATGTCCCAACCGAGAAGTACGGGACGACACGGCTTGGATTCTGTAAAACATTATCACCGAGGGGCAAAATGGGTTGGGTTAGGTTATATTACGATATAGACGTATATAATGTGCCCGCCGAGAAGTAGGGGCCGACCCGCCAGGAATGTTGGAAAATACTACATCCGAGATGTTAGGTTCCCTTAGGTTAGGATATATAAAGTTATAGACGTATATAATGACCGCACCAAGACGTACGTGAAGACACGGCCGGGATTCTGTAAAACATTACCAGCGAGGGGCTAGATGGGTTAGGTTAGGTTATATTACGTTATAGACGTATATAATGTTCCCACCGAGAAGAGGGGCCGACCCACCAGGAATGTTGTGAAATACTACATTCGAGATGTGAGGTTGCCTTAGGATAGGGTATATAACGTTACAGATGCATATAATGTCCCCACCGAGACGTACGGGACGACACGGCTGGGATTCTGTAAAACATTATCACCGAGGAGCAAAAGGGGTTAGGTTAGGTTATATTACGATATAGACGTATATAATGTTCCCACCGAGAAGTGGGGCCGACCCCCAAGGAATGTTGTGAAATACTACATCCGCGATGTTAGGTTCCCTTAGGTTAGGATATATAACGTTAAAGACGTATATAATGTCCCCTCCGAGAAGTACGGTCCGACGCGACCGGGATCTTGTAAAACATTACCAGCGAGTGTCTAGATGGGTTAGGTTAGGTCATATTACGATATAGACGTATATAATGTGCCCACCGAGAAGTTGGGGCCGACCCGCCAGGAATGTTGGAATATACTACATCCGAGATGTTAGGTTCCCTTAGGTTAGGATATATATCGTTATAGACGTATATAATGTCCGCACCGAGAAGTACGGGCCGACACGACCGGGATTTTGTAAAACATTACCAGCGAGGGTCTAGATGGGTTAGGTTAGGTTATATTACGATATAGACGTTTATAATGTGCCCACCGAGAAGTAGGGGCCGACCCGCCAGGATTGTTGGAAAATACTACAC